>CAUZXP010000561.1:0-29000 GCA_963584105.1 Alviniconcha strummeri | reverse complement strand
TCCTGCTGAGCGTCACGGCCTGCATCTCTGTGGCCTTGACCTACTTCCAGCTGTCGGCGGAGGACTACCGGTGGTGGTGGCGGTCCATATTCAGCGCAGGGTCAGTATTGTTTTTCGCGTGGTTCAGTAGCCGTAGGGGCTAGGCCCATTTTGGTTGGAGGTGATGTTGTTTGAACTTCTGTGCTTTTTCTTTTGCGGATTGTGAAGTTTGTCCTTGTCATGCTGCGTTTTGCCTTTTGTGATGAGATCTTTTTGTGTTGATGCATTATTTTGTGTTCCCGTAAGCCGCATTTTTCTGCTTCAAGTTTTGCCTCTGTGGTTGCAGGCCTGTTGGGGTGTTTGTATTGTTGTGCACCGTGTTCTGCAGCTTCTCGTAGTGCAGGTCCACCTGGGTGTCTGCATTCCTGTGCGCCATGTTCTACTACTTCTCTGAGTGCAGGTCCACCTGAGTGTCTGTGTTCCTGGACGCCATGTTCTACTTCTCTGAGTGCAGGTCCACCTGTGTCTGTATTCCTGTATGCCATGTTCTACTTCTCTGAGTGCAGGTCCACCTGTGTCTGTATTCCTGGACGCCATGTTCTACTTCTCTGAGTGCAGGTCCACCTGTGTCTGTATTCCTGTATGCCATGTTCTACTTCTCTGAGTGCAGGTCCACCTGTGTCTGTATTCCTGGACGCCATGTTCTACTTCTCTGAGTGCAGGTCCACCTGTGTCTGTATTCCTGTACGCCATGTTCTACTTCTCTGAGTGCAGGTCCACCTGTGTCTGTATTCCTGTACGCCATGTTCTACTTCTCTGAGTGCAGGTCCACCTGTGTCTGTATTCCTGTACGCCATGTTCTACTTCTCTGAGTGCAGGTCCACCTGTGTCTGTATTCCTGTACGCCATGTTCTACTTCTCTGAGTGCAGGTCCACCTGTGTCTGTATTCCTGTACGCCATGTTCTACTTCTCTGAGTGCAGGTCCACCTGTGTCTGTATTCCTGTACGCCATGTTCTACTTCTCTGAGTGCAGGTCCACCTGTGTCTGTATTCCTGTACGCCATGTTCTACTTCTCTGAGTGCAGGTCCACCTGTGTCTGTATTCCTGTGTGCCATGTTCTGCTGCTTCTGTGTTTGTGTTCCTGTACACCTTGTTCAAACTTTGCTTCTGTGGTTGCAGGCTGACAGGAGCATTTGTGTTCCTGGTTGACAGGAGCATTTGTGTTTCGAGTTTGTACTCCATGTTGTCCTACTTCAGGCTTTGCTTCTGCGGTTGTGTTTCTGTACACCAAGCTTTGCTTCTGTGGATGCAGGTTGACAGGAGCATTGCGTTCCTGCACACCATGTTCTGCTACTTAGGCTGCGCTTCTGCGGTTGTGTTCCTGTACGCCGTGTTCTCCTAGTTCAAGCTTTGCTTCTGTGGTCGCAGGTTGACGGGAGCGTTCTACTCCTTCCAGCTGGGAGCATTTGCATTCCTGCGCGCCGTGTTCTCCTAGTTCAAGCTTTGCTTCTGTGGTTGCAGGTCGACGGGAGCGTTTGTGTTCCTGTATGCCATGTTCTACTACTTCAAGCGCTCCAACATGTCGGGCATGCTGCAGAGCATGGAGTTCTTTGGCTACACCGCCCTCACCTGCTACGTCTTCTTCCTCATGCTCGGCACCGTCTCCTTCTTTGCCTCCCTCAAGTTTGTCCGATACATCTACGTGAACCTCAAGATGGACTAGACTCTCTGTCTCTTGTGTTGCATTGTGGGTTGTTGTTTTTGGTGGGGGTGGGGAAGGATGGGGGGGCACGTTCTTGTAACTGTGAGTCTCTGTAATGGCGAGTCGGAGAGAGAGTTTCAGGCTGGGGTGACCTGAGCACGATCAGGCTAACTGTTAGGATTCAAATAATGTATAGTCTTACGGCTGTTGTACTGACATATCCTTGTCAGATTTTGTTTTGTTTTTTTAAAGGATATCTGCACTGACTGCTGTATATGACAGATTACTGTTTCTGGGTGTGTGTTTTTGAGGGGGGGTAGACAGATAATTGGTTTTTAACGCCTAGTCTACTGTGCCAATTACTGTGGTCTTTGTGCAAGTGGGTGCTGCTGGTGTGAGCGTCAGGTACTTGTTCTTCTTTTTTAGGGTGGGTGAGTCGGGTGCAGCCGTGAATGAACTGCATCACATTTAACAGTAATAATACATACATTCTCTATAGCATTGTTCCACGCTGAGTGAGCTCACTGCGCTTGTTCACTTACATGTACAAATACTGTTTACGTCTACTGACATATACATGCAATCACATAATACATATTACATACTTTATAAATTGCCCTAATATAAAACAAGTACTTGTAGAACAGCGAACAAAATATTATAAAACATAAACACATTGCAATAATTTAAAACAGGTACATAATGATAAAACAGTGTACGAAGTTACTGTGCTGTAACACACATATACATGTATACACACACACACATACACACACTTCTAATGAGGTGTGTATTAGCATACTTATCTGTTGTGTCCAGCATTTTTCAACCACAGTTCATGGAGAAAGGTTTCCAGTAATCTGGAATATTTTTTAGCACCATAGTGTCATAGTGATGTTTTTATTTACTCTACAAACTATTTCTCAGTGGATCATTTGAGCCGATACATATTACTTTGGATTGCCACATTTTTTTGTATCACCTGGTGCATATTCAGCGAGTTAATGTAGGCAGCAAAAGATGGGTTGATTCCATGCCAAACCTTCAGATTAAGTCATAGGATGGGATCATCGATGATGAGATGTGTCAGGTGCAGTCAGATTAGGCAAATTATGATCATTTAAATGCTGGCCTCAGACTCAAAGCATCATGCGTTCATCCAGTCAGCACAATCCCTTATGGTAATCATGGTAATCCCTCATGGTAGTCATGGTAATCCTTCATGGTAGTCATGGTAATCCCTCATGGCAGTCATTTTAATCCCTCATGGTAATCCCTCATGGCAGTCATTTTAATCCCTCGTGGTAACCATGGTAATCCCTCATGGCAGTCATGGTAATCCCTCATGGTAACCATGGTAATCCGTCATGGTAATCAGACCAAACACTTGCGGAGAAAGGGGAGGAGTGGGGTGGGCTTAGATCTCAGTGCAGATTTTTTATGTCGGAGATTTCTAGGCTGTTGCCCAGAGTGACAAAGGGGAGGAGTGGGGTGGGCTTAGATCTCAGTGCAGATTTTTTATGTCGGAGATTTCTAGGCTGTTGCCCAGAGTGACATAGCCACAGTGCTCAGGGACCGTACACACAGATGCGTGCCCCGTCAAATGTGAGTTTAATTAAATTGAGGAAGGAAAGTAACTGATGCGTTTCAGGTGTTCAGCCAGCTGTGATACAACCTGTTACAGCTGTTACGACTGTTGTGGTTGGCTTGGTCTCAAAGGCTTTTAGGAAGATTGATGAAAATTTGTGTGATGATAACCACCGTTTAGCGTTGCATGTTGACTGGTTTTCACTGAGCTTGACCTGCTTTCAAGGTCATGGCTGGAGTCCCAAAGGTCAAGATGAAAGTTGTATTTGTTTTGTTTGTAATAGTTTTTGATCCAGTTGAGTTCAGACTTTGCATATTTGTTACTGCCCCAGATGCTCAAAGTTGTCAAAGGCATTGCCCACAGAATCCATTTTGAGAGGGAGTGGGGGGGCGGGGGGGGGGGGGGGGAGCAGGAATTGACACTGGTCTGTACCCGATGGTCCTTGAATACTGTGCATACGAGTCGTAGGACTGTAATGAGTCCCTGTTCAGGTTAACATCTTCATAATAATGATAATAATGCATAACATGTAGCTCATCAGCAACCAGACTGGCTCAAGGCACTTCCCAATTCAAAACAAGAATGGACATCAGAATCAGTACATGAAACATGCAAACGCCAGACGATCCAGCGCCAACAGCAAAGTGCAGGCAAACATGCACACATCCCGGAACAATTACTGCAGTCAAGACGTGCAGTGATACATGGATCGTGGACACATGTCCTGATCGCAAATCAAATACAAAGAGCATCATATTATTCAGGGTTTTACAGTTTCAGTGCCTGCAGCCTGTTTTTAAGCTCGAAGGATGAGCGGAAAAAGAGAGAATAGTTTTCAGTTATAAAAATAGTGTGAGCTGCCTGAGCATCTTGCTGTTCATGCAATGAAAAACAAAAGTTTTTTTTGTTTTGTTTTGTTTGTTTGGTTGGTTGGTTGTAGTTTGCTTGATCCTGGCTTTTTAGAAAAACAAACCTTGGTATTGGTAGTCATTTCCTATTATTTGTTAAACTTAGGTTTTGTTATGTTGGCCGTGTTTCAGTTTTCTTTGTCCCCACGATTCATTTTGTTACGTTCATCAAGTGTAACGCGATGTGTAAACAAATGTATGTAATAGATTTTTGTGATCTTGCTGCGGATTGATTTTGGACTTGCTGTAGAGTTGCTTTTTTTTTCTTTCTTCTCTTTATAGTCTGTTAATGTGATACTTCACACCTTTATTCACTCTGCAAACTTTCCTTGAAACTGACATATATCACAAGGTGTGGAGATTCCCATGAATTAATTAATCAGGTGTCGGAGGTTTTTGCACTCAAGGTGTGTCATGTATGATGTGAGTGTCATTAATGTAAATTGCTGTCACTGTTTGCCTTTGTTTACATCCTCTACCACTTCACCTGTTCAGAAAATGGAACATTTTTTAGTTGTTGCTGTTACTGTTATTTATTTGGGGAGACATTTTTTGTCCATGCGTGCTATTAAAAATGGCAGAGAAGCTTGTGTGCAGAAAATGTGCGAATCAGTTTCAAAACCAGTGGCGGCCGTGTGATTGGTGAAACGTTGCCCAACAGGAAGCGTGGAAGTGTTGTCATTGGTCTGGTCTGGCAGGCGGTTCCTGATTGTGGGGTCTCTTTGTAACAGTGTTTTGTGTGTTCCTGTAACGCATTGAGACGTTGCGGCAGCGGTTTTGGGTCTGTTTACACTCTCATTCTAATAACGGTGGAACTTGCACGGGTGACTCGGCATGAAGTATCAACTAGCTGTTTCCCCCACGTACACCCCCCCTCCCCCCCACCCCTCCCCTCTCTTCTCCCTCCAACCCCCTCACCCCTCGCTTGCAATCTTTGGACTTGGTTCTTACAGCGTGTGTGTGCTTTCTCTGTTGCCCTCTTATAAGGCTGTTCTTTGAGGTGAGTATGAGTGTGTTGTTTTGCATAAAAAAATATAAAAAATAGAAACAACGAAGAAAGGCTCTTGTGATCATCATTTAACCCTTTCGCTACCCCAGCGTGTAAAATATTCCGGCTGAAAAGTGCACACACACACGCGCACACACACACACGTGCACACACACACATATATATACACATGCACATACATGCCTGCATACAATATATTCGATGGTCCTGTAACCAATCTTTGGTGTGCATAGATTTAACTGTGTAAAATTTTCAGGCTGAAAAGTGCACACACATATACATGCCCGCATACATTATATTTGATGGTCCTGTAACCAATCTTTCAGTACGGTGCATTTTGATAGAAATCCTTTCACGTGCTCATGCCAGAGGAAAAAGGACTTAATGTTTTCAAATTGGCCACTTTTTTGGCAGTTTTCCGATTGACTGCACAGTGAGGGTGGAGAAAAAGATTATACGAGATGTGCTGGCGTGGCACTTTGCAGGGGAGGTGCTTTGAAAGAATTCCAGGCCCACCGCTTTCCTTCCAGCAGTGCAACCAGACCTGTCCTCAAACTCTCATTACAGCATTGATTTCAGCATTCAAGCCTTTGCGGCATTAAATTGTGAGATTGTCTTTAGAGTACCAGTGGCTCAGCATCTCCGTCATCAGCCCTCTAGGTTTTCTGTTTGGGGGTTACCTCACCCATACCTCCTGGCCAGTACACCCTTCCCTGGGGGCATTGGGTGGCTGGGAGGGGGGGGGGGGAGAGGGGGTGTTGTTCCATGGGTCCCACCCTACAACTGTCTGTGAACGCCTGAGGCATTTTACACAGTGTAGCAAAGCCACCTGCTAAACTGCTTGGAGCAATAAGACTAAGGTATAGTTACCTGTTTAGTCTTTTGCTAAACTGCTTGGAGCAATAAGACTAAGGTATAGTTACCTGTTTAGTCTTTTTTCTTTTCTTCAGTTTTGTTGTTGAATACTGACCTTGCGTATAAAATAAGAAAGAGTACTTGTTGATCTAGAATAGCGTTATTGACTGCTTTTATGTGGCGCTCTTATCTGCTCTCGAGTGGACTTGCTGCGCACATGTCGCATGTGATTCTGAATGAGCGACTGCATCCTTTTGACCGCAACCCATTTTTAAGCTCAAAGGAGAGTGAAAAAAGAAAAATCTCCAACTATATGGGGGAGTATTCCAGCATTTGTGGTGGCATGATTCCAGATGACTTCTTTTCCTTCCACGAGGAGTTACAACAATCATCATTTTGATTTTTTTCTTCTCCTTCCACGAGGAGTTGCAACGACATCATTTTGATTTTTTGCTTCTCCTTCCACGAGGAGTTACAACAATCATCATTTTGATTTTTTTCTTCTCCTTCCACGTGGAGTTGCAACGACCATCATTTTGATTTTGTTCTTCTCCTTCCACGAGGAGTTGCAACGATCATCATTTTGATTTTTTTCTTCTCCTTCCACGAGGAGTTGCAACGACCATCATTTTGATTTTGTTCTTCTCCTTCCACGAGGAGTTGCAACGACCATCATTTTGATTTTGTTCTTCTCCTTCCACGAGGAGTTGCAACGACCATCATTTTGATTTTGTTCTTCTCCTTCCACGAGGAGTTGCAACGACCATCATTTTGATTTTGTTCTTCTCCTTCCACGAGGAGTTGCAACGACCATCATTTTGATTTTGTTCTTCTCCTTCCACGAGGAGTTGCAACGACCATCATTTTGATTTTGTTCTTCTCCTTCCACGAGGAGTTGCAACGACCATCATTTTGATTTTGTTCTTCTCCTTCCACGAGGAGTTGCAACGACCATCATTTTGATTTTGTTCTTCTCCTTCCACGAGGAGTTGCAACGACCATCATTTTGATTTTGTTCTTCTCCTTCCACGAGGAGTTGCAACGACCATCATTTTGATTTTGTTCTTCTCCTTCCACGAGGAGTTGCAACGACCATCATTTTGATTTTGTTCTTCTCCTTCCACGAGGAGTTGCAACGACCATCATTTTGATTTTGTTCTTCTCCTTCCACGTGGAGTTACAACGACCATCATTTTGATTTTGTTCTTCTCCTTCCACGTGGAGTTGCAACGACCATCATTTTGATTTTGTTCTTCTCCTTCCACGAGGAGTTGCAACGACCATCATTTTGATTTTGTTCTTCTCCTTCCACGAGGAGTTGCAACGACCATCATTTTGATTTTGTTCTTCTCCTTCCACGAGGAGTTGCAACGACCATCATTTTGATTTTGTTCTTCTCCTTCCACGAGGAGTTGCAACGACCATCATTTTGATTTTGTTCTTCTCCTTCCACGAGGAGTTGCAACGACCATCATTTTGATTTTGTTCTTCTCCTTCCACGAGGAGTTGCAACGACCATCATTTTGATTTTGTTCTTCTCCTTCCACGTGGAGTTACAACGACCATCATTTTGATTTTGTTCTTCTCCTTCCACGTGGAGTTGCAACGACCATCATTTTGATTTTGTTCTTCTCCTTCCACGAGGAGTTGCAACGACCATCATTTTGATTTTGTTCTTCTCCTTCCACGAGGAGTTGCAACGACCATCATTTTGATTTTGTTCTTCTCCTTCCACGAGGAGTTGCAACGACCATCATTTTGATTTTGTTCTTCTCCTTCCACGAGGAGTTGCAACGACCATCATTTTGATTTTGTTCTTCTCCTTCCACGAGGAGTTGCAACGACCATCATTTTGATTTTGTTCTTCTCCTTCCACGTGGAGTTACAACGACCATCATTTTGATTTTGTTCTTCTCCTTCCACGTGGAGTTGCAACGACCATCATTTTGATTTTGTTCTTCTCCTTCCACGAGGAGTTGCAACGACCATCATTTTCATTTTGTTCTTCTCCTTCCACGAGGAGTTGCAACGACCATCATTTTCATTTTGTTCTTCTCCTTCCACGAGGAGTTGCAACGACCATCATTTTGATTTTGTTCTTCTCCTTCCACGAGGAGTTGCAACGACCATCATTTTGATTTTGTTCTTCTCCTTCCACGAGGAGTTGCAACGACCATCATTTTGATTTTGTTCTTCTCCTTCCACGAGGAGTTGCAACGACCATCATTTTGATTTTGTTCTTCTCCTTCCACGAGGAGTTGCAACGACCATCATTTTGATTTTGTTCTTCTCCTTCCACGAGGAGTTGCAACGACCATCATTTTGATTTTGTTCTTCTCCTTCCACGAGGAGTTGCAACGACCATCATTTTGATTTTGTTCTTCTCCTTCCACGAGGAGTTGCAACGACCATCATTTTGATTTTGTTCTTCTCCTTCCACGAGGAGTTGCAACGACCATCATTTTGATTTTGTTCTTCTCCTTCCACGAGGAGTTGCAACGACCATCATTTTGATTTTGTTCTTCTCCTTCCACGAGGAGTTGCAACGACCATCATTTTGATTTTGTTCTTCTCCTTCCACGAGGAGTTGCAACGACCATCATTTTGATTTTGTTCTTCTCCTTCCACGAGGAGTTGCAACGACCATCATTTTGATTTTGTTCTTCTCCTTCCACGAGGAGTTGCAACGACCATCATTTTGATTTTGTTCTTCTCCTTCCACGAGGAGTTGCAACGACCATCATTTTGATTTTGTTCTTCTCCTTCCACGAGGAGTTGCAACGACCATCATTTTCATTTTGTTCTTCTCCTTCCACGAGGAGTTGCAACGACCATCATTTTCATTTTGTTCTTCTCCTTCCACGAGGAGTTGCAACGACCATCATTTTCATTTTGTTCTTCTCCTTCCACGAGGAGTTGCAACGACCATCATTTTGATTTTGTTCTTCTCCTTCTCCTGCCATGTCATTATTTTCATTATTTTAATCTGCTACTATTATCAGTGCATTAACTGCCTGTCTCCAGGCCACCGGCCTTCAGGCCTTCTGTCACGGTAAGGTGGCTGTGGGATTTGTGTGGTTTTAGCACTTAACAGTCCCTTTGCAGGAAGTTCCGGTCTGCTTACCTGGGTAAGGCACAGCAGCTGCGAAAGCCGCGCTGCCCATTCCTGTCAGCGCGTGCAGTATTTTCGCCTGTCCAAACAACGGTGTATCTGCAAATGTTTGGGATTTTTAACATGCGCGCAGACGTTGATGCATGCAATTGCACACGGGGGCTGCACGGACACTGTAAGAGAGTCTGCACTGGAAGTTGACTGTGTGAGAAAAATCTTTTGCTGCACTGGGGACTTGAACCTGCATCAGTATTGCGCCTGGCTTTTGAGTTTAGCATTCTACCAAGTGAGCTATCCCGCCCTTCATGTGCGCAACATCCGTGCATGCTTTTCACACAGAGGCAAGATGGGCATGGACAAGTCCTCGCAAGTTGTGATTCAGAAGCACTGAAAAGCAGTCCTTCACCTGGTTGTGTGGGCAGTCGAACCCTTGGCCACTGTGTTTACAGCCCAGCATGTTAGCCAACTAGACACATGCTACTGTTGTCTCTTATTCGCTCTAATACTTCTGCTTCTTGTTAAACTGGCTTTCTGTTGGTTTCACTTGCATGTACATTCTCTGTGCTGAGCTGTTTGCTGTGCACACCGTTTGCTTTTACCTGAAAAGAGCGCCATGAGTCTTCTCAAGAGTGGAGAATAGTGCTGTATAAAAGCAGTCGACAACAACAGCAACAGTGGAGAATAGCGCTGTATAAAAGCAGTCGACAACAACAGCAACAGTGGAGAATAGTACTGTATAAAAGCAGTCGACAACAACAGCACCAGTGGAGAATAGCGCTGTATAAAAGCAGTCGACAACAACAACAGCACCAGTGGAGAATAGTGCTGTATAAAAGCAGTCAGCAACAACCCAGGGGTCAAATTTGAGGAAAGAAGTGTTGCCTTTTGGTCTGAAAATTACGCTACTTGTTTTATTCCTCTGGAAAGTTAACTAGCTAGCAGTTGTCAACATCTGTGGGGATGTTATGGAAACAAAATCACTGCTGTGGTGCATCGACAGTGAGGTTGGCTGTGTGATTTGGGTGCATGTAATTCGCAGGGATTTTGATGGTTGTTCTGGAATATTGTATAACACTGTTGGGTGTGTGTTGCGAGGAAGGCTATAGAATGTGTGTTTTGTGTGTGTTTCATCCAACATATCTCCTTCCTTTTTTTGCCAGATTGAGTGGCACCAAGTTACGCACTCATTCACCATTGATTGGGTGTAAATAGAACAACACCAGGTTACATACTTGTTCACCATTAACTGGGTGTAAATAAAACAACACCAAGTTACATACTTGTTCACCATTGACTGGGTGTAAATAAAACAACACCAGGTTACATACTTGTTCACCATTGACTGGGTGTAAATAAAACAACACCAGGTTACATACTTGTTCACCATTGACAGGGTGTAAATTAAACAACACCAGGTTTCATACTCGTTCACCATTTCATCTGACAGATTATTACTGTAAGCTGTGCTCTGTTCACCACTATTTTTCACAGTCATGCTCTCTAGCTTAATCCAGGTGTTTATCTGATTATCTGTGTTTGAGGTAGGTGTGTGTGTGTGTGTGTGTGTGTGTGTGTGTGTGTGTGTGTATGAACACTATGCCAACAGCTGTGAGTAACAAGATTGACTTCATATAACATGTGTTTTCCACGTTGAGCTGAATGTGCTGTCATTATTCACATGCGGTTGATCTTTTCCACCCCTGTTTTCATATATGGGTTGAATTTGACCACATCAGACGATCTACATGTTTGTGCTTTAATATAATATAATATATATATACAAAGAGAGAGAGAAAGAGTGAATGCCTGAATGAGACATCATGCTGTATAGCGAGATGGCAGGTTTGTGAAACGTGTAAATTGTAGACATTGCTGACAGGGAGAAATCCCACAAATACATTTCCATTTATTACACTTTATATGTATATAGAACACGCAAGTATGAAAACATGTGTTAAGCGCATGCAAGACATGGTTATGTTTCATGCGTACAAGAGGGAAGTGATTCTTTTTGCTTTCTTTTTTCTGTTTTTAAATTTTTAATTAAGGGACTGGCTTTTGCATCAAATTCCAAGCACTGGTTTACAATGGATTTCCTCCAACCACTGCCACAACTGGTTATGCCACCACTGCCACAACTGGTTACGCCACAGGTCTCCGAAAAACTTGTCAGTGAACTCGCCTGATGTTTATACATGCATGCAAGCTTCAACGCCACAACATTGATTCCACTGTCTTAATACCCAAACGTTTTGCAAATTTTATGGAGGGTGCTGACAGCAAGAGGAATTAGGGGTCAATTTCAGTAGACAGATGCGCAGATATAAGTGGTCGTGCCTGTTCAGCAGCGTAACCAATTATGGCCAAGCTCGGAGGAAAGGTGCCGGAGAAACGAGGCTTGGAGCATGGCCAGTGCCACAGGTGGTGAGATGGATGCCAGAACATACAACACTTGGGTGGCCTGGATGTTTCGTGCATCTGTTTTTTTTCTTCTCTTGTTTCATGTTGCACCACTAAGCTGGTGCCGTAGCAATGATTAGACCAAAATGAAGATGGGTGTCTGTGGTTTGCGTGTTGTGGGGCATTGTAGTATTTCCATTCCCACTACTAGCAGGGATTTAAGTTGCTACCATTTTGTGTATTTAAAATGAAAGATGAATTTCCTACATTTTCAGCTGTGGTCCTTTAAATTTGACGCCTTGATAACATAAAAAAAAACCACACAAAAAAACAACAATGCAAGTCCTCTACACACACACACATTATAGAAACTTTTTGGAAGTTGAATGACTGCCAAAGGTAACTTTTCTTTTTTTTCTTTTATTTATATTTTTAACATCCTTGCAGGCAGTCTGTTAACATTTTGTTACGGGAAGATTAGTTGCATACTGATATATATAATGTGAGAAGTTTAAATGTGAGTGAATTAGTAATAACTAAGAGTTTGAATCTGTGGTTTCTCTCTTTGGAGACTGGTGATGTATATTTGAGTTGGGTTGTAAATATGTACAACACTGTACAGGCATTTGTGCATTTTACAGCTGGCTTAGAGTGGGTTCTTTCGTCGAATAAAGCGTTTATTTAAAATGACACAAGTCTGCTTTCATGTGTGTTCATCTTATGTGTATGTAGGGACTGGTTTTTGTGGATGGACCTGAGAAAGAGACCCAAACACATCAAAGGTTCAAGAGAACTCAATTTATTGGGACAAAACAATGTGATTTTCAGGGCAATCCCCTTTATACCCCAAAAATTCATGTCGTGTTTTGTCCTTATCAGTAGATGATGATGATGAGTTGATGCTTAATGTCCTCAGATGTCATTTGACATATTAGGGACAAGTTGTGACCAATGCCGAAGCACGGTTCAATAAAAGCCACATACGTAAGGTGTATGTGTGTTTAGCTGTAACCTGCCACCTGCACTTTTGGCAGAATGACCGGGATTTTTTACATGCTACTGTGGTAACACGGGGGTGGAACGGATACCGAAATAAGAGTCAGCACAGAAAGTCGACCCTGGAGAAGAAAATTCTCCCGCCGTTCCAGCAGGGATTCGAACCCACGACCTTTCAATCAAGAGTCGGGCGCTCTAACCACTGAGCTATCCCCGCCCCCTGCTTACCAGTAGCATTCTTCTGCACCTTTTATGTGTTTGGATCTTGTTTTAGAAACGCCAACACTTATTCTTGTTTCAGATTTTTGGACTTGAGAAAGGGTTTATAGATCTGTACGTGAGAGTTTTTGAAGTGTGTGTTTGCTTAATATGACTGAGTTTGTTTGATCGTCTTGAGGTGACCCTGTGTGGTTGACACTTATAATAAATTCATGGTTCCCAGGGACTTGGACTAGAGGACCTTATAAGGACTTGTAAGAACCAGTATTAGATTTTGTAAGGACCATCGCAACAGTACGGAACACACAAAAAATGAGTCGAATTTTGCATGCCACGCATTGAGCATAGCGTTTGTCCAGTTTATCTTTTAGAACCCACTCCTGGTATGTACTGTCCTTTAGCCAGCGGTATTGGAATGAACATTTCTCGATATCTTTGCTGTTAGCTCAGGTTCTTACACAAATAGCTGTCCCGGAAGTTATCGTGTAATCTTGTGACAGTGATTTCACCTGCATGTGATCTAAATGAACATGGAGGAAAGCATCATCTGCTTCAGACATCATCTCAGCCTGTGTCCGAATGATTTCAAAATTCAGTAATTTAATGTGTGGAACCATTCAGTATCGCTGACATGGAAAAATGAGAGGCTTTTATAACGACCCATTTGCATTTTTAATATTAGACTTGTAAGGACTGTGATGCAAATATAAGGACTTGTAAGGCCTTACTTGGCAAATTCAATTTGTAAGTACTTGTAAGCACCTGTAAGAACCCTGGGAACCTTGATAACAATGACAGGACATTAAAATCCAGTTGCTAGCTCACAACTAGCTCTATTTTCACACCACCTTTACAATTTTGTCAGCCAAGCATCATCAAATGTGACAACAACAAAATGGCATGTGTTTGTAAATATTTGTTGTAATGGTAGGCCATACTACACCCATACTTAGGACCATGCATGTAGTACAGGGTATGTATACACATGTCCGAAGACCATACATGTAGTACAGGGTATGTATACGAATGTCCGAAGACCGTTCATGTAGTATAGGGTATGTATACGTATGTCCAAAGACCTTACATGTAGTACAGGGTATGTACAGGTATGTCCAGGGGTGGGGGTGGGGGGAGCACACCTGTTCAAAGAGGAAACCTCACACTCTCTATGTTCGGGATGTGGGGTCACCCCAAACTCCAAGCACTGGTTTACGACATCCTTCAACCACTGCCGTATTTAGTTATGCCATAGGGTCCTGAAAACTGTCAGCTAACGAGCAGTTTTTCATTGGTGCTCAAACAGAAGTAATTTCGCTACAGACAACTCCAATTATATCACATGTTTGTTTTATAACTGACCATGTTGCTTACGCCAGCTCAAATAAAACCAAAATCATTTGAATCGAGACAGAACTTTTTTTTACACGGGGTGGATGCGCCTCATGTTTACGTAGGTGCTTGGGCGCTAGGTAGCTTCCAGTCTTATCAGTACCCGAACCTTTCGGAGGGTGCTGATTGCGTTGCTGGACAGCTGCACGGAGATAAAGAGTGCCCCTTCAGTGGCGTAACTAAATCTGGCAGAGTTTGGAGGAAGGTGCCAGAAAGCGGTGCTCGGAGTGTGGGGTCACCCATGCTTTCTCAAGAGGCAGAGTTTCTTACATGCCATACATCGTAGGTGTGGCTACACTCTTATTAACTTTTATGAAAAAATGTGGGCATCCTAAGGGGCAGGGATATTTACTGAAACGCATGTGTGAAAACCGTGGGTGTACAGACACCCGTGAGGAAAATTTCAAGGCAACACATACAGCTAAAGTTAATGCATTCTCTCACATCTTCAGCTGATGGTTTTGTATATTATGTATTATCTGTTGCATCTTCATCTCTAGGCAACCGTTTTATGTCTTCTGATTCCACCACGACATGTAGACAGAGTACTTAATCTTTTTTTAACCTCCCCCTGTCTACCACACAGCATAATCTTTAAAAAAAAAGTACACACACACACACACACGCACACACAGACACACACACACACACACACACACACACAGCTGCAAACACAATGTACTTTTTTTTTCTCTCAACGAGGTATAATTAAAAATAAATTCAAGAAACAATTATGTGTATTTGTTCAAGTACACATCTTTTCTTCAACAACACAGGCACTCGAGAAAACTATAAAAATGAACACAAAATCAACTGTAATAAAAAACAAAAAACTTAAAAGTTCATTCAAGATTACTTCATTATCTCATCAGAGAAATTAGATGTGACACACTCTTTCTTTACCATCTTTCCCTACTGCATGAAACACCGCTGTGTTTATAAACTGATTCATCCTTCAAGCGAAATTCAGTGTCTGTTCACCAAAATCGATGTTCGTCAAGCCGTAACAGAACAAAAGGAATGCAAATCCCGGAATGCCGACATGCTCCCAAAATAATACTTCTTCAGCAAACATGGAATTCTAAATCACTGAAATGTTGGTCTAAATCACTGAAATATTGGTCTAAGTCCTGAGAACCACAGGCCTCTAGCAGTGCAGATGAGGACAGAGTGGGGGAAAAAGGACCTGCACAGGTAAAATACCCATGCCATAGCTGCAACTGTTTGAAAAGATGCAAAAGAAAAATGAGCATTTATGTGCTTTAACGTGAATACTGAACTGAATCATTTGTGAACATAATTTTATGACCCCTCTCCTCCACCCCAACCCCCACAAAAAACAACAATTGGTCATAAAACAGATACCTCAAAAGGAAAGACAACTCCATAACTTTATGTTTGACCATTTCTACAAAAAACACAAAAACAAAAAACAATACACACACGCAGAGCCAAATATTGGACTGCAGAACACTAATCACTAATTCTCAAAAGCAAAGAAATGAGTATTTAACCACTATCAGAGAACACCAGTTTGCTGGTAATTACCAGAATGGAATTCCAAAGTCTGGAAACCTATCCATAGCAGTAGACTACAGAAAACCCATTGCTAATCTAATGCCCTTATAGATGATTCTGTTTGCAGAAAGACGAATATTAAAAGAAACTGCAAAAAAAGGCAAACCCAGATGATGCAAACATGGATGCATAACAACATAACTGGGTTTTTTCCAAACTGATGATGACAAGCATAGATGCTTAATGAGAAAACAAGTGTTTTTTCAAGGCTCTGATAAGTAATATGCTCAACAGCAAAACATTTCCAAGCCAATGATACAAACCCGGATGCTAAAAAAAAAAAACCCACTTCTTTGAGGTCAGTGATACAAACACAGATGCTTAACAACAAAACAATTTTTCCAAGCAGATGATGCAAAACCTGGATGCTAAAAAAGACAACTTTTTTCCAAGTCAGCAATACAAACATGAATGCTTAACAACAACAACAACAAAAAACTTTCCAAGTTGATGATGCAAACCTGGATGCTAAAAAGATGACTTTTTCCAAGTCAGGGATACAAACATGGGTGCTTAACAGCAAAACAACCTTTCCAAGACAATGATGCAAACCTGGATGCTTAAAAAAAGACAACTGTTTTTCCAGGTTGATGGTACAAATAGCGATGCTTCACAACAAAACCTCTCTTTTTTGAGCTGATGACACAAACCTGAACGCTTAACAAAGAAAACAAAACTATTTTTCCAAGTCAGTGATGGTGAAACAAACGTGAATGCTCAACAACAAAACCTTTTTTCTGACTTGATGATGCAGATGTGGAAGCTCGATTTCAAGATCCTTCCCGCAGTGCCCAACCATCTATGCTTGTTTCGAATGGGGTGGGGAGGAGATGATCCTTTTCCGCTGTTTCAGCATGTGTCCATAGAGCTGAGGGAACACTGAAAAGGTCAGGAGATCCAGAGAGGTGATCAAACTGTTTGAAATGTTCCGCTGGGAACAGCTGCCATCATCGTTCTAACTATACTGCTGCTTAAGTGGAGTGAGCCCCTGATGAGAGACCACCCTTATGTGAGACCACCCTGATGAGAGACCGCCCTGTTGAGAGACCACTCTCATGAGAGACCATCCTGATGAAAAGACTGCCCTTATGAGAGACCACCCTGATGCGAGATGATCTGTTGAGAGACTGCCCTGATGACAGACCGCCCTGATGAGAGACCATCCTGATTAGAGACCACCCTGATGAGAGACCACCCTGATGAGAGACTGCCCTGATGAGACACCGCCCTGAAGAGAGACCACCCTGATAAGAGACTGCCCTGATGAGAGACTGCCCTGATGAGACACCGCCCTGAAGAGAGACCACCCTGATAAGAGACCGCCCTGATGAGAGATGCCCTGATGAGAGACCACCCTGATCAGACACTGCCCTGAAGAGAGACCACCCTGATGAGAGACCGCCCTGATGAGAGACCACCCTGATGATTAGGCACCACCCTGATGAGAGACCACATCCCTGATGAGAGACCACCCTCATGAGAGACCATCCTGATGAGAGACTACCCTTAAGAGAGACCACACTGATGAGAGACTATCCTGATGAGAGACTACCCTTAAGAGAGACCACCCTGATGAGAGACCACCCTAATGAGAGACCACCCTGATGAGAGACCACCCTAAAGAGAGATCATCTTGAAGAGTACTAGTAGCAGTAATTGGATTTTAATGTCCTGTCAACCACACAGGGTCACCTCAGGACAGTCAAACTCGGGTCATAAGCAAAAACACATTTCTAAACTCTTCTCGGGTCATAAGCAAATACACATTTCTAAACTCTTCTCACAAATATATTAACCCTCTGTCAAGAAAATCTACAAAGACCACCCTGACGAGAAACCACCCTAAAAAGAGACTGCCCTGATGAGAGACTGCCCTGATGAAAGACTGCCCTGATGATGAGAGACCACCCTGAGAGAGACCGCCCTTATGAGAGACAAGCCTGATGAGACCACCCTGCAGAGAGACCACCATGATGAGACCGCCCTGCAGAGAGATCACCATGATGAAAGACCACCCTGCAGAGAGACCACCGTGATGAGACCGCCCTGCAGAGAGATCACCCTGATGAGAGACCACCCTGCAGAGAGACCACCGTGATGAGACAACCCTGAAGAGAGACCACACTTGTGAGAGACCACCCTGAAGAGAGACCATACTTGTGAGAGACCACCCTGAAGAGAGACCATCCTAATGAGAGACTGCCCTGAAGAGAGACCACTGTGAGGAGAAACTATCCTGATGAGAGACCACCCTGATGAGAGACCACCCTGATGAGAGACCGCCTTGAACAGAGACCCCCCCCTTTTTGTCTTCTTTTCTTCCTGAAACCCTAGCTTCATATTTCCAAGGACCACAGTAACCCTCTTTTTAAGACCACTTTTTTCTGAAACCCTTCCCTCCATATTCCTGTGTAAAAGAACTGCCCCTGACTGAGGACCACCCCTCTACGTTAAGACAATGCATCTAAGCATTAATACACACCTGGCAGGTAGGAGAAGATGATGAAGCAGAGGTAGTAGTAGTAGTTGAAGGCGACGTTGGCAGGGTTGGGCAGCGACACGGAGTAAAGGCCAGACTTCAAGACGTAAGGCAAGGCCAGGTAGATGGTCATCACCTCACCCTGAGGAACAGCACAACACAGTGAAAATACTCTCATAGTTATAGTATTAAATATCACCTCACCCTGAGGAACAGCACAACACAGTGAAAATACTCTCATAGTATTAAATATCACCTCACCCTGAGGAACAGCGCAACACAGTGAAAATACGCTCATAGTATTAAATATCACCTCACCCTGAGGAACAGCACAACACAGTGAAAATATGCTCATAGTATTAATAATAATAACGGACATTTGTAAAGTGCCTACCCTGTGGCCATAGCGCTGAACATGCATAGTGTAACACATAATGGACATCGAGATGGAAATGCTATCAGCAATAAAAATGTATAATTATAAGAAAAAGCTAACACATAATGTAGACAAGGATTCAAGCGTAACTATGCAAACGATGCACACACACACACACACACACACACACACACACACACACACACACACACACACTGTACAGACTGATAGGGGTGATGTGTATTCAATATTACATATCTGTAAAAAATATAAAAACCACAAGAATGACTGACAGTGTTCTAAAACAAGATCCAAACATATAAAAGGTTAAGAATAATGCTGTTCATTAGGCCAAAACAACATGCAGATTCCTTTATCAAGATACAAAACCACACTTAAACAACAGTTAAACAGTTAAAAAAAGAAAGACAGAAAAAAGAAAAAGAAAAAAAATGACAGACAGGAAAACAACATAGCTCAACCAAAAGCAGATAAATGTCCTAGTTCTACATCTTGTTTTTCACCATTTAACTATTGTTTAACTAGTGTTGTTGTGTGGCTTGATAAGGGGGATAACCCTGAAAATTCATGTTACAGCTTTCTTTTTAACCTTATTTATATGTATTTGGATCTATATATGTCTAGAACAACACAGTAACAAGAAAATCCACTCATAAATTCTGTGCTGTACTAATACATTAATTATTATTAGTAGTAGTCCTGCTGCTGACCATTGTTGTTGCTGCTGCTGCATCACACAGCAGCACTTTTTTTTAACAGCGGCTGGTCTGGGGCCAAGTGGGTTAAGGCAATCTTGTGTGTGTGTGTGCGTGTGTGTGTGTGTGTGTGTGCTAAATTACCAGACACCAGAGTTGAACACTCACCATCACTCCAATGGGGTACAGAATGATGAAGAAGGTGTACCTGAAATGCAGGAAAAGATGCATGCACACACGCAAAATGATAAATATAACACTGATTTTCAACAAGAAACAGAAATGCAATCACCACACACATGTGATTCTGTTGGTATGTCCCCCACCCTTTAAAACCTTTTTTGTTTTTGTCACAAGCCATCACCCACAACTCAGCCTAGTAATAAAATATTTTTTCAATCTTTTTCGCCACGGAAGCATTAGGGCCCGATAACAAATAAAGCAGTCATAACCTGTTGCCACAAAATCTGTTCTTAGTCAAGGTTATCACTTTTAAGAGGTTGGTGTATTAGAAAGCACACAAAATGTTATCTAAATTAAATTATATACTTGAATGAAGCCCATATGTTAAAAGATATTTTTTAAGGCTTTTTTTTTTAAAAACATCATCTAAGTCTGGAATTCCAGAGGAAGTTAAGAGTGATTTCCTCTTGCTTCTCTGCTGATAATTATGGTCATAGACTGCCTTGGCCAAACTGACTTCAGAATAAACACACAAGGGAGTTAATCAGCACTAGGAAGACTTCACTCAAACACAAAAACAAAGACTTCACTCAAACACAAAAACAAAGACCTGAGTTGCCTATGGTAACCCTAACCTGGCATATGAGTAAATACAGGTTACTTATATAAACTCCACCCGAGGTACATCCTCAAACTGACTTTCGCCCCCTGTCTTGAAAACAGGTCACAACTATCCCAGTCCTTGCAGAAATGCATATCACTTCAGCAGTCCACATCAGCAACGCTACACAGTGAAGACTAGCACAAAAGACACTGCCTCTGTAATCCTTCCTGGACTTTCTGCATTTCCTAAACTTTCTGCATGGAATTGTAATGTAATGTCACTTTACAGAGCACACTGACAACTTCCGTATTCACAGAATGTGCTCAAAATGCTTGAAAAAAGAAAAGAGGCTGTACAAAATATAATATAAAAACAAAAACAAAACAAAAACTACCCCAAACAAAATTAAAAAACAAAAATTTAAAACGTGCCCGTAATGTGCCTACAAAATGTTTGTATAATCAGTCATCGTGCACGATCATTTTACAGTTAGTGCAGTACCACAATGAGCGTACACTGGTACACCCTCCTGACCAAAATTTTCCACACAATCTTTACCATGTAAAAAATAAAGCAAAACACAAACTATACCAAAAACAACACGCAAAACAAAAGCCACACCAAAAAAACAAAAAACAAAAAAAGCTGAGAAACCAACCTGCACCACTTGAGAAAGTACGGGACATGACCCAGAAGGCTGAAGAAGTAGAAGGAATAGCGAACAATTTCAGTCACAGTCCACGCCACCAGGATGTAGATGATGAACTTGTTTGTCTGCACCTGCAATATTGCATGCATGATGCAGAGGAGAGAGAGAGATAAACACACAGACAGACAGACACACAGACAGAGAGAGAGAGAGGGGAAAAGAGTTGTGTAATTAATATGTCTCTACCTGTAATATAATAATATACTCAATGCATAAAGTAGCTTACCAGTTTTATTATCTAATTCTTAAAGTTGGAATGTAGTTTGACATCTGCAGTGCTGAGGGAAGAGAACATAAAAAATAAAAAAAATAAAAAACACTGAGAAAGAGCACATAACAAAAACATACTCTTGACTGCATGCATGTGTACAGATACAAGCACATGCAGTACACATCCACGCATGTACATGCACCCACACACACATGCTTGGATAGACACACACACACTTGCACGTTCACGTATACACAATGCACACACACACACACACACACACATACATGTGCGCATGCGCACTTGGATACACATACACACACTTGCACACGCTACCCACTTCTGGGACACTCCAGACCACCCCCCAGAGGAGGAAGACACGGGAGAAGACTTGAAAGCCGGTCAGCATGGGGTTAGACTTCACCAGCCCCACAGCGCTGTGCAAGATCTGGACAGAAAAACAGCAAAGCAAGCTTCTGAAAGATCACCTAAACAACAAGAAAATGGTCACACAAGCTCCACTGAAAACAAGATAAGATCAAATGTATGTATGTAAGGAACTAAGACCCATGTCCACCTTTCAGTTACCTTTGTGACGTTTTCCCAGGATATTATATTTAAATACATATATTCATACAGAGGGTAGCGGGGATAGCTCAATGGTTAGAGTGCTGGACTCATGACTGAAAGGTCATGGGTTTAAATCCCTGCAGGAGCAGCGGGAGAATTTTCTTCTCCAGTGTCAACTTTCTGTGCTGACTCTTATTTCAGTATTTGTTCCACCCCCGTGTTACCGCAGTAGCATCTAAAAGATCCCAGTCACTCTGCCAAAAGTGCAGGTGGCAGGTTACAGCTAAACATGCAAGCACCTTACATATGTGGCTTTGCATGAAATGACATGGTATACGGTTATGTGGTGTACACAGAACGTGCTGAGAAGGTAGCAGTTTCATGTGGCACCAACCATGCCAGCACTGTAAGTACAACACTTTGGTGCATATTTACTCATCTAGAATCACAAGCAAGCACCGCGAGTCTGCTTGAGATTGGAGAATAGTCCTATACAAAAACAGTCAAAGAGCAGAGAAGGCCCATGTCCAGTGGCTTGGAAACATACTGTAGATAATATATCACATTAATAGCAGCAGAATAATAACAATGATGATGAAAAAGGAAGCTCTTACAGTCACAGTCATCAATGGGTGGTTCAGGCAATGTTGTTAACTCCCTTAACTTTTACCCGGCATCGCTTCAGTCCCTTGGCTGTCTTTACTTCTGGTGAGTAGTTTCTTTACAATGGAAGATGGTGACAGTGAATTCATAAAGTTTACACTGCCAACTTTAAAGGCAGTTTTGAAGGCCCATAGTCAGAGTGTGTCTGGCAACAAGCAAGAACCTGTTGCTCACACTATAGGATGCCCCCAAAAGTTTTTTCTTTTTCTTCAGGTACTTGCGATCTTCTGGTTGGCCAGGAAATGAAGCAAAGATTTTTTTTTCTTCTCCATCCTCTGTCACCTTTGTCCTTTCCCCTGGAATTCTTGCAAACACAACAGTAGTGGCATTTGTGCTGCTTGCAATTCTATGATGATGAGTTGATGCTTAATGTCCTCAGATGTCATTGGACATATTAGGGACAAGTTGTGACCAATGCCGAAGCACGGTTCAATAAAAGCCACATACGTAAGGTGTATGCGTGTTTAGCTGTAACCTGCCACCTGCACTTTTTGGCAGAATGACCGGGATTTTTTACGTGCTACTGCGGTAACACGGGGGGTGGAACGGATACCGAAATAAGAGTCAGCACAGAAAGTCGACCCTGGAGAAGAAAATTCTCCCGCCGTTCCAGCAGGGATTCGAACCCGCGACCTTTCAATCACGAGTCCGGTGCTCTAACCACTGAGCTATCCCCGCCCCCCTAATTGCAATTCTATGTTCAACTTCCATTGTTTATACACAGCATAAACCAGTGGCTACTTAGAAATTGGCCTGGAAGTGGCAGCTTTCATGACTTTTTGTGCAAAAGATTCCCAAGGGCATTCATTCATGCAAACGAGCTTTGATGAATTTGCGCAATACAACACTCACCTCCAGCACAGCTGCTGTCTGGAAGATCTGCAGGATGGGTTCCACTTCGAAGTAAAGTTTTTCAGAGTTGCCTTCCCGTATCATGTGATCCACAATTTTCACCATCAACACCAGCCATCTGCAATAAATGTGGCCATTTACTGTAAAGTGCTTATTAAAGCCTAGCGTATATCGTACCTGTCAACCCATACAGTTTACCAGCATAAAATACAGTTTTTTTCCCCCCATTATTCTGGGGGGATATGGCCATATTGGAAAATGAATACAGGAAAATATAATTTTCATAAGATTTTGTTGTTGTTTTAAACTGAGCAAACAGTTTGAAAAAATACTGAACGAGCATCCGACACATGCCATTGCCAAATGCACACAGACTGGCCTAGTGCAATAGGCTAAGAAATCTCGTCAGAAGTGAGATTTGAAGTCATGCATGCATACTTAACACAACATTGCTGCTTCCTTCCACTGCCACACGTGCTGGATGGAATTCAAAATGCTGCTGCCACCAGCGAAAAAAAAGAAAGAGAAAAGATCCTGGCCTGCATAAGGGAAATACAGGTTCACAAACTCTGGACTAAGGTTTACTCCCAAAAGGGGTTGACAGCCTAGCATATATCCTTGTAGAAATGATCGACACTCAATCTTGCTTAACTTGGCTCTTGAGAGTGAGTTCTCTCACACCACACTACCAATTACTGTTATTGTTATTTGTAAAAGACTAAAACTAACCAAACATAAGATCACTGGACACGTTGCTGACAACACATGTAAACACATGTCCTGGATCAAATGCAACATTTTCCCAGGATATTATTTATATTCATACAACAGTAACCTCCTCACACTTGCAAAACTGATGTTTTTAATAATTACTAATGCACTGGGTCTTATATTAAATTTGATGCTCTACAGAACAAAGCTTTTAAGTTACACAAACCAACATCTGGCATTCACCTGTCCCAAAAACAGTAATAATGACAAATGTTTACCTATGGCTATGCATTTCTTCTTCTTCTTCTTCCATTAATATCCAGGATCAATGTCTGCAAGAAAAAGGGGCGTGGCTGATGATGATGATGATGATTAGTTGATGCTTAATGTGCTCAGATGTCAGCTGACATATTGGGGACAAGTTGTGACCAATGCCAAAGCACGGTTCAGTAAATCTTTATGTCCACAGAAACCAGATGGCTCGTTAGGACGGACAGCCCTGGACGTCCACCTCGACTCTCACACAGCTCCTGAACTATGAAGGGTGTGGCTGATTAACAAAAATAAATCTTATACCTAACCCAGACACTTTAACAGGTCTACCAGTTGCCTAGTAGCAAAGTGCCGCTGTATGTGGCGCTGCTGGCAGGCAAAATGCTTTTTCCGGCTCCCATTGCTGAGGCACAGCCCCGAGCACATCCTGATGTTGTGCCCAGGCCCACAAAGCGCCGCACGCTACAAAAAAAAAAAAAAAAAAAAAAAGAGCGAGAGAGAGAGAAAAAAAAGGAGAAAAAACAGGGGGGGGGGGGGGGGGCGGTAGGGTAGGGAAGTGGTCGTCTACTGGAGTTTGACCACCCTCGAGATGAAGGCACCAATGGAGGGGGCTGAAACCGTCTCCTTTACATTTAAAGTAAATCACAGATGGAGTTTTTCCATTATGTCACATTGTCGTTCGCTGACTCAGGCAGTGTGACCCCAGCTTGTGTCAACCCGTCAGATGTCACCAACCGTTACCAACGGTGGCGTGATTACTGATATTGAACCGGCGACACAACCGATACTTCCCCCAAAATACAATCTTACCCTGTTTTCTGCACTATACATACCCAAGCATTTGGCTGACGTTGTAGGCTATAAGGTATGCTTTAATAGCAACATTTCCTCCCAGCTCCTTCTCAGCTCTTCGCTGACCGCCAGCAACTGCAGACGACGCTTTCTGCACGCGGTCAGCCATCTTTTCGTGCTCTTTCCGTGCAGGACTTTGATCCGAACATTTTGGGAATGTTTGGACAGTATGAGAATCTGAAAGTGGAGGCAGCAAATAATTTCGTCCAATCACAATGCACAATCATACTTTCCAGACTGCCTTCCCTAAAAGTAAAATCCAGAATGACCAGAACTGTTTTTATTGGTATTCAGCAAAAGATTTTACTAATTTAGAAAATGACCTCTAACTGCTAACCTGTCCCTTTGATTTTTTCCCAAGCACTTGCTGAGTGATTAAAAGTTTGGTCACGTGACTCAGCCTCACCCGGGCGACAAAGTGTTGTTTGGAGAATGGCAGCCAAATAGCAGCTCTCTGCATAACCGTGTTGTTTCTGACGTGCAGCAGCCATGACGAGTCCGTGTAAATAATTGTTAAGACATTTCGACTTAGTATCGTTTAAGGACAGCAGACCACCATGAGCCACGTTCACGAAGGGTGAGTGATATTTTGATTATTGGCAGGTCGATTTGCTCATCTGACATCGAGGTGGCATTCTCCCTGGCAGCTTCAAACATGCAAATCGATTTTAACTTTCCCCAGGGCCGTTTTCCAGAACCACCAGCTCTAGTCAGTGATTGCATTTTTAGATAATACCAGTATCCCGATTGTTGCACGTATAACTGTAAAGTCTGGCGCATCCTTTGCCCCTTCTTTTACGATCATTCTTGCAGTTTCAGATACTGGGATAGTTTCTTTTAATTAGAATTGAACATGCACCTTTGCCCTGTCTTCGATTTGTCACCCCCCGACATGACAGCAGTGGTCATAAAGCTGACCTTGGTCATTAAATGGAAGAAGAAAGAGGAGGTGATTTTTGTTTGTTTGTTTGTTTTGTTTTGTTTTTTGTTCTATGTTTGCTAAGAACATACATGTGTGCAGGCAGCTTGTTTTATTAAACTACTTTTTGATCGAACATGCACAAGCATGTATCAAGCAAAGCTTTTTCATAGTTTTGCACGCATGGTAACACAATTTGAATAAGCAGTGTGAATAATGACATTTTTGTTTTCACAGTGATGAAAAATAAAAAAATAAAATCTTCTGTATTAATTAAACCACCAGCTACATGAATACTGTGTTAGTTAAGTGGCTGTGTTTTGGACAGACAGACAGTGACAGCTTTCTGTGGTGAGTTGGTAGACACTGTGGTGAGTTATTAGACACTGTGGTGAGTTATTAGACATGCTGGTAAATTGTTAGACATGCTGAGCTTTTCATTGTTATTTTCTTTTCAGGCCTCTGGCCACATACAACAGCTTGACAGATGGCCATCTTGCCGGCTATTTTGCCAATAGCCACATGCGCAGGCACCTGCGGAAGGCTGGACTGGTCAGTTTCTTTTCATTGTCTTTATGAAAATGTCATCTTGATTAAAGTTTTGATGCTGTATAGTGTGTGTGTGTGTGTGTGTGTGTGTTTTCTTTTCTTTCTTTCTTTCTTTCTTTTTGTTGTTGTTGTTTTGTTTTTCCAGTAGTCATACCACTAGCTGTTATGAGGATAATTTGACATGCATTGAATTGTTTAGGCATCATGTTTCATTAACTCATTGATTGGTAGATTTCTGTCTCTTTGTTCTGTCTCTGTCTCTCTCTGTGTCTCTGTTTCTGTCTTTGTCTCTGTCTGCCTGTCTCTCCCTCTCTCTCTCTCTTAGTTTTTTTACTTTGGAATTTTTTTAAAAACTTGCACTGAAATGTTCTTTCCTTTAGACTGATGTCACTCTTTCTGTGTATGGCACTGAAAACCATGACAGATGGGATCATGTTCACCTTTGTTATTTTTTTTCTCCCTCCACTGCCCCCCCCCCCCCCCATACACACACACACACACTTCCCTCCCCCCCCCCCCCAAATTAGCACAACAACAACCAACAACATAATATTGTTTCATCCAGGGGGATGTATGTTTTTGTGTTTGAAAGTGTCTGGCTTGCTTTCTTGGGTCTGAATGTCCTCAGATGTCATTCCACATATTAGGAACAAGCTGAAAGTGTCTGGCTTGCTTTCTTGGGTCTTAATGTCCTCAGATGTCATTCCACATATTAGGGACAAGCTGAAAGTGTCTGGCTTGCTTTCTTGGGTCTTAATATCCTCAGATGTCATTCCACAAGCTGAAGGTGTCTGGCTTGCTTTCTTGGGTCTTAATGTCCTCAGATGTCATTCCACATATTAGGGACAAGCTGAAAGTGTCTCGCTTACTTCTTGGGTCTCATTGTCATCAGATGTCATTCTACATATTAGGGACAAGCTGAAAGTGTCTTCTTTTAGGGAAATGGCATTCTCAAAATTTTGGATACATGTAACAGCTGCAGCCACACTGTTGTTGTAGGTCTCCAAGCGGGGTGAGATTGTGTCAGAGTCGACGTACAGGCTGAACATGAGCCGCAAGGAGCACAAGAAGCACGTGAAGGACATGCTGGCTCAAGCCATTGTTCACAAAACCCTCGACCTGGAGCGCAGTCGGCAAGCAGAGATCAAGAAAAAACTGGAGGAAATTGCAAAAATACAGCTCGTTCGCCGAGTGCGGGTAAGATTTCTGTTTGTCGTTCTGTCTGTCTGCCTGTCTTTCTGTCTTTCTGTCTGTCTTTTTTGGTCTCCACCTCTGTCTGTCACCCAACCCCCTGTGAATATATTGTATTTATTTCTGGGTGTGTTTGGAATCTGTGTTTTTCCTTTGTGGAAGTGTACTGTACTAGAATTGGTCTCATGGTTGAGGGCTTAATGTAAAAAGACCCTGAGCCTGATCCATTACCATAGTACTTTAGTGGGCTCATAAAAAAGTTTGATTATTCAACCATTCTCTGTCTGTCTGTCTGTCTGTCTGTCTGTCTGTCTGTCTGTCTGTCTCATTTGTTTGATGCTTCATATAATGTATATAAAACAACACCTTGAAAAAAAAGTCATTATTATTATTCATAAGTAGCTTAGCAAGGACTAGTTATTAGACAGGTTTTGACTTAACCTAAACTACAGTCCTTGTATTGTTGTAAAATAAAGTTTTTGAGTTTGAGTTCTGTCTGTCTGTCTGTCTGTCTGTCTGTCTGCCTGTCTGTCTGTCTGTCTGTCTGTCTGTCTGTCTGTCTGTCTGTCTGTCTGTCTGTCTGTCCTCTGTGTCCCTCTCCCTCTCTCTCTCTCTCTCTCTCAGCCACCCCTCTCTCTCCCCCTCTCCCTTTCTCTCTCTCTCTACTTTTTCTCCCTTCCCACCTCTTGCTGTCTCTCCTGTCTTGTAAGGCTGACAGGAACATGTTTTCTTTACTGAGATACATGTATTGTGCACGCTGATGCTCATGGTGCTGATTGTTCATACATGTATTGTGCACGCTGATGCTCATGGTGCTGATTGTTCATACATGTATTGTGCACGCTGATGCTCATGGTGCTGATTGTTCATTTGCATTTTTTGTACAGAACTGAAAAAACAAATTCAGTAAACAGCATGCCCTTACATGGTGCAGTTTGGGAGATCTCAGTACATCTATACAAAATAAATTAATGAATAAAACCTCAGATAGAAAGGGGCCGGTGGACAGCCGGATGGGGATGCAAGAATGCAGGCTAATTAAGATTGTGTGTGTGTGTGTGTGTGTGTGTGTGTGTGTGTGTGTGTGTGTGTGTGTGTGTGTGTGGTTGCTGAAGTGGGAAGGAATCAAGAACTAGAATTTATGGTGTCAGCAGTTATATCTCCATGCAGTTATTTCAGATTTACAGTTATCAGTATCTAAATCACACACACGTATGTATTCGTGTACCATCCATGCACATGTTGCAGAATAATGCTTTCAGCAAAATGATCTTGAAATGTTTTATACATTCTACCAAAGGGATATCTCTACAAACAGTCATGCTTTGAGTTTTAATGCATGAGTACAAAAGTCCTGCTTCAGGTAAAACTACATATAAACTGAAGTCCCCTATGTATGTGCATG
>CAUZXP010000560.1:87377-97527 GCA_963584105.1 Alviniconcha strummeri | reverse complement strand
ACCAAGTCAAAATAGCCAATAATAAGCACATTATCTCAGTATTAACATTTCACTTATTTACAACTGACGACACATCCAGTACAACATCAAAACAAAGTTATTAAATCACAAGCCTATGTCTGATTCGTTCTTTTGACTCCATTTAAAACAATGTCTCGGAACCATTTGTAATGACGTCACTTAGTTTATTGCGCATGCCCACGCAATGCCGAACGCAATGAATAAGTTAACTTATCAGACATATCAGTTTGACATTTTGAGTCGAAGCAAATGAGTCACTGAATCTTGTAGTTCTGATATGCCTGATGAATAAATGAAATGCAAGCAACATTTTTGTTGCCTGTGAAAATTAATATTGATTTAAAAAAAAAAAAAAAAAAAAAAAAATGTTTAAAATAGGAAAAGTCAGTTTTGACATGTATGGTGCACGATAGAAAAAATACCCCCCCAGTCCACTCAACCAAGATGGCGGAAGCGTGCACATGGTTACTCACAGAAAGCACAAAATTAATGTGATCAGACTCACTTTTCGGTTGCAAACTTCTATCTGGATCATACTGATGATATTTGTGACCCAGAATAGCACTTAAAATGCCCCAGGAATTTCCGACTGCCTACTTGGATATTACGCTAGCCGCGTCGTCCTGACTTCGATAATCGGTTCCGAGTGCCGACGTCACGTTTGTCGCTACCCCGCCATGTTGGAATCATTTACGCCGCGGTCGCCATCTTGTAAGTGGTAGAGCTGTAGAGTGCAGAGTGAGCGTATAGTAATCAGTATTATGGCGAAGTAAAAGACCAAAGAGAAAGAAAGTCTGACCCGTACGAAGCAATCACCAAAGTGATAGACCCTAGTCATTCGCACTCCGACACTTGTGAAATAAAACGCTGATAGTGTGTGGTTTGGCTCGACCTGAGCAGCTGTTGTGAATGACAAGAGCTGAAGTGATTATCTGTTGAAGTCTTCAGTACTGTTCCTGCCTGTCGTGGTGTGTGAGACTGTGCGCAAGCGAATTATATGGGGTGTATCATAAATGATGAGCTCTTTGAAAAAGTTCGAGTTTTATGCTTTGATGTTGTTGCGACATGCGGCACTGATAATATAACAGCTTCTGCAGTTTTAGGTACAGAAGTGTAAATACTACACGTGTATGATTCAGGGATTACATTTACAAAGTATATCACATTTTTTCATTGCAGCAAACACTGAGGACTTGGTCAAGTTCATTATTACAAAAAACAAAACAAAAAACAATAATTAAAACCGCGCGCGCGCACACACACACACACACACACACACACACACACACACACACACACACACACACACACACACACACACAGTATACTGTGGTTTATTTATCGAAGTGATTTTCTGTAAACGACAGAAGTCACCTTTTACTCAAATTTCAACATAAATTGGAGAAAAAATTACTTTAAAGGCGATCCCAATTCAGTCATAAGTTGGCCTGAAATGTAGAAAACGTGGAGTAAAAAAAAAATCTGCTTATTGTTGCTCTGTCATTAAGTTTCAGTATTGGTATTTGTGCATCATAAGTACTTTCTTGCTTTGGATTTGCGCTTCTCATGCTGGAGCCAGCCTGCTTGCTCTTTTAACCGTGATTTTTTTTTTTTTTTTTTTTTTGCTTGGTGTCCACTTTAAACGGTAAAGATTTAAATTGTTTCCTGTTGAGTTAAGCTGTTACAAATATGTTAACTGGACTTTTGGGAGGCAAACAAAACCTAACTTCATATTTGTGATGATCAGAAACAAGCTGTAAGAATTAAGGAAAATGAAATTACAGTAAATAAGCCAACTTCTTAGTGTAGATCTGCAGATCATATCTGTAGCATGTCCAGGCTGGACAATATGCAGCTGTGCAAATAATGTACAACTACAATAGAAAGCAAAGAGGTACAGGTTATGGTGAATTGCAGGGACTGACTGTAGGGCCTGGATGTAGGGCACCAAGACGACCCACACCACACCGTGCCCAGGCAGGGACCGACTTTGAGTCGGGCCTGGATGTAGGGCACCAAGACGACCCACACCACGCCGTGCCCAGGACAGGGACCGACTTTGAGTCGGGCCTGGATGTAGGGCACCAAGACGACCCACACCACGCCGTGCCCAGGACAGGGACCGACTTTGAGTCGGGCCTGGATGTAGGGCACCAAGACGACCCACACCACTCCGTGCCCAGGACAGGGACCGACTTTGAGTCGGGCCTGGATGTAGGGCACCAAGACGACCCACACCACGCCGTGCCCAGGACAGGGACCGACTTTGAGTCGGGCCTGGATGTAGGGCACCAAGACGACCCACACCACGCCGTGCCCAGGACAGGGACCGACTTTGAGTCGGGCCTGGATGTAGGGCACCAAGACGACCCACACCACGCCGTGCCCAGGACAGGGACCGACTTTGAGTCGGGCCTGGATGTAGGGCACCAAGACAACCCACAACACGCCGTGTCGCCCTCAAGGGAACGGCCAAGGCCGCACGCTTCATGCTGTGGCCGCGCACCTGCCGCTATCAGTCGAGACTGAAGAGGAGGTGGCCCCTTCAAGTTACGCTTGAGGCACGCGCACAAGCGTAGAGAGAGAGAGAGAGAGATAGAGAGAGAGAGAGAGAGAGAGAGAGAGAGAGAGAGAGAGAGAGAGAGAGAGAGAGAGAGAGAACTCGAAAACTTTATTTTACCAGGATTGTTTAGTCAAAAACCTGTCTAACATCTAGTCCTTGCTAAGCTACTGATGAGTAAATATAAAAGTACAGGCATCGTTTACATACATAATTTTAGGCATGAATGAAGCATCATTTATATACATAATTATAGGCATGAATGAGTGAGTGAAACGTGAAATATGAGAATGTCCACACAAAACAGCGTATTCACAGCGCCATATGCACACATCACTCAGTTATACATTATGCGCATACAGCCAGTAAATATATATATATATATAGAGAGAGAGAGAGAGAGAGAGAGAGAGAGAGAGAGAGAGAGAGAGAGAGAGAGAGAGAGAGAGAGAGAGAGAGAGAGAGAGAGGACTTTTGTTTAAAGCAGAGAACCCGTTCAAATTTTCGGGGGTATTTACTGATATAAGATCTTGGCTCCAATCGGTGTAATTCTGCTGATTATTACAGCACAAACACCATATAACATCGCTCCAAAGGGAATATGTTCATGGGGAAGCAACTCTTTTGGCCCTTGAGCAGTCTCTGTTATTCAATGTCTGTGGTCACGACTCATCCAGGTGACGTCACTCAACGTCAATGTAGCCGTGTAATTAATTCAGTTTCTATTTGTTACTATGAATAAATGAATGCTTGTTCTCGATGAAGCACTAAACATACGCGTTGTCCAAATGCGGTGCTTGGAAAATCATATATTTCGCTATGGTTAGGCGAGGAGTGTCTTCTCAAAATTTGGTTTCTCTGTTGCTAATTTGTCTCCTTGCTGTGACAGACTTTTGGATGCAGAGGCTGCCTTATGGTTGCCAGGCCCTGCGAACATAATTACATTCAGCTCAGTTTCACTGGGGCCTCACACGCCAAATCAGTCACTTTTTTGTTTCCGGGGCTGTAACGTTTCTGCTGCTGCAGGCAAGACTGACTGACCGACTTGGACTCAAGCAACAGCTGATGAGCTCTGCCATGAAAGTCATCGATCTTTGGTGACACTGAGCACATTTTACTAGAACGTTAAAACAATCTCCACAGTTTCAATATAGAAAGAATTAAAATACAGGTGCAGAAACAATGACGTTACTTTCGTTTCGCTCACGGCTCAGATCATAATGACGTCTATGATTCAACGTATTATCGACTATATCATATAGTAAAGATAATACGTATTCGGGCATCTCTCGCTCTTTTCTTCAATATTGCATTGCCGATTAGTTCACTTATCAAATTATCTGTTACTATGATTAAACTAGTTGTTCTCAGTTGTTGACTGGCAATATATTAAGAGTCAGTTGGCGCCGCCATCCGCCGGGCATTGAAGTCACGTGAAACAACAAAATGTTCCGACAGAAGGCCGACTCATAGTGCCGAGGAACAGCCGGTCGCTAAAAAGCCGCTCGCATACGAATAAAGTCCCAGTCCCACACGATTCCTGACAGCGGCCGGGTCGGAAAATAACGAGGCCACTGCATCCTGGCCGCCGGCCGCCGGCCGCCGGTGTGGCGCGGCGGTCCGGCCTAATAATTTATGTCAGCACTGGCGACATGAGCCCCACCGTGACGTCATCACCTGGCTATGCGAGCCACCGCCCTCTCTTGCTGACACACTGTTCAGATAAACAGTAGCCACACCTCACAAATGTATGCAACCTTCAAACTTTGTTTAAACTAATTACCGATAGGCCAAGCCGGGTCCCGTGTGAGCAGGGCATACCATCATGACACTGCGATGTAAAAATTTATTGAATATCCTCAGCGGATGTCGGCCTGACATTACGGACAGTAAGTAAAAACAGAACCTATCTCCCAAACCCTCACCCAACCGGCCTCCATTCAGATAGGAGACACTCATATTCTGTTTGCCATGCAGGCAAAAAAATCTGGGCATAACACTCTCTAACAATCTGTCCATGGAGAAGCATGTCACCAACATCTGCGGCAGATCTGCCTACATAGAAATTCGGAGAATTAGTAACATCCGTCACTATCTCACTATTGATGCTACAAAAACCCTCATCTGTGCCTTTGTTTTGTCAAAACTTAAGTGACTGTTCTCTTCTATCAGGTTCTCCAAAACATCTTGACAAACTCCAAAAGGTCCAAAATTCTGCAGCCAGACTTGTGTTCAAAGCTCGCAAGCACGACACATCAAACCCCTCCTTCAGAAACTTCACTGGCTACCAATAGTCTAAGAATCCAGTATAAAGTCGCAACTCTGTGCTACAATTCTTTCACTGAAAGTTACCCAGTCTATCTTTCTGCCGAACTCCTGACTCTCTTCAATCCATCCAGACAGCTTACTCGCTCCATTTCTGACACCAGAAACTTCCGCATACCTTTTCACAAAAACAAAGACCTTTCGGGACAACGAGCTTTTTCTTTCACGGGCCCGACACAGTGGAACTCATTAGAGAGGGTTAGTACACCGGTGGTAGTGGTAGTGGTAGTGGTCTCGTGTGACGTCAGCGATTTGTTTGCGGATCAGAGGTCACAGGTCAGAGGTTACGAAGACTGTTTACCACATGGCCCACGTTTTCGTCTACTGCTGCACTCTCACCATAGTGGATTCGGAGGGACCATTTCCACTTGTACTTTGTAGATTAGCATCGTATGCTTGCATGAGATTGTAATTTGGGTTGCTTTTGTTGATTTTATTGCTGTTTTAGCTTTACGATGCACCCCTATCAATTTCATCCAAAACTGATCAAAATGGTGGACCGTTGCGGTACAACCATGGACCTATATACCCATATATCTAGGTCCATGGGTGCAACTGACTGAAGTAACCAGTTGCCGCCGAGTGCGTGTTCGTTATCAGCTTTATGAGTATAACAACTACTTGATCAGTGATGCCGCAAAAGACATATTTGTAAAGTTTGTCACTGGATGAACCTTCTCAAGTTATCGTTTTCTGTAAGTAAGTAAACACGAAGCTTAACGTCCACAGAAACCATAAGGCTTATCAGGGACTGGGACTGAGAAGGGGGGGGGGGGTATGGAGGTGGGGGGAGGGGGGAGATTATATACCTGTCGCTACACTGTCACCACCAGAATGATTCCTGCATAAAGATGGGCAGCGATGAGAGACATTTTAATGTTTCAGTAGAAAGTGATGGACAAAGTCACAAGATAGTGTCCACAAATCACAACCTTTTTGAAGAGAAAGGAGAGCCGAAGCGGTATCGAACCGAGGTCCTTCCGCTTACCAACCTAACGCCTGACCGCTAGGCCAAACCGGCTCACTCTTCTGTGTTAAGGGGCAGGTATTTAGGTATAGTAGCGACTCTGTGCGACTTCGGCTACCTCAAGTTACCCTTGAGGCACGCGCACAAGCGTAGGTAGACAGACAGTCGGGTTGTGCCACTACCACCAGCATTGCCACTACCACCCGTATGATGTTCGTTACTCACCATCAACATCTTCTTTGAAGCAAGCCTTAAAAACTCATTTTTTCAAATGAAATAATTAATTTCGCTTATTTACTGAAATTGCTATATGAGTAAATTCTTGCGTGGTTTGGCGGTCGTATGGCCCGAAACCTTTTTATTTTGTCGATTGTATGTGTTTATACATTTGTCTGCTTCTTTTTGTACCGGCTCATCGTGCCCTAGATCTTGCCAGGGATCGTGCGCCATAGAAATGTCCATTATTATTATTATTGTTGTAGGAGAGCGGGGTGGCGGAGAGTGAGGGAAGCAGGATGGCAGCATTGAATGAAGAGTCACAAGTCAGAGGTTGCTATAACATAACTTTTATTTGCCCCAACCAGGAAACAGTGTAGGCTCTCCCCTGAATCAGATGCATAGGCAGCAGCTCAAACTAACTGACGACCTGCTACTGCAGGGACACTGGGGGAAAGAAGACGCGGCGAGCCCAGCGCGGCACAAGTTTTAACACTTTAGATAACTGGGGCCATAAAACTTCTACCCAATCAAAAAGGAAAAGGACAGGAAGGAATGGTTAAAGGGTCATAGCCCGAAACACATACAATACACTCGGTTACATTCCCCCCCCCCCCCCGCCCCCCCTGCCCATCTCAATCGTAACCAGCGTCCTCGCTGATTAATCACATAGCGATAAACAAAACTGAAGGGTGTAGGGCAACTAAGAGTTGACTTAACTAACCATCAAAGTGGTATCAAATACATCCACGCACAAAACTGTACCCCTTTTTGCCAACATAGTAGTAAAGGCCTCTAATCTTTAGCAGGATCATTTCAAAAAACAACTGATCATTAATTGTCAAAACCAACTCTTCCTCATCTGTTTTATGTATATTATTTCTATCATACACAGGAACAGCATATTGTTTCTTCAAATCCAAAATCACCTGTTTTACCAGGTTTACAAATGTCATGTCTCGAAGAAGTGAATTGTTAAATTTCCACAGGGGGCGGTGCCTTTTAACAATACCAGTTTTAAAACCAATACAAACAAGTGAATGATCAGAAAAATATCCAGGCATAATATCAGCACTAGTAATATCCAGACCAAGCACCTCAGACACAAGAAGGTAGTCTAGCCTACTTCTTTGTGTACTGTTAAAGCGTCTCCAACTATACTTTCTAGTGTCCTTATGTAAAGTTCTGTATACATCAACCAAGTCATAACTGTTCATAAAATCAATTATTTTTTTCCTACTTCTAGCACGATACACACTGGATGGCTGATTACTATCAATTTTTGGGGTTTAATGCTACATTCCAATCACCCCCAATGACAATTAGTTCATTATCCATGGACACAACTTCATTTATCACTTTATCAAAAAACTCAGGATGGTCTCCACTACTAGGTGCATATAAATTTGCAAGTGTCAAACGCTTATTCAACATTTCAATATCAATCAAAATATAACGCCCTTCATCATCCTTCAAAATATTATGTATTTTATACTCAAAATTGTTTTTAAAGAGAACCGCTACTCCTTTACTTGCACAGTCTGGCCCAGCAACAATACATTCAAAACCCCACTGTGATCTGATCACATTCTCTGCCCCTGTTTTCCAGTGTGTTTCTTGTAGCAAGAAAATATTTCCACTTTGTTTGCGGAGAAAGTCAAAAACATCTTTCCTCTTTTTAAATTCCCCCAAGCCATTTGTGTTAAAAGTAACAATCTTTAGCTCCTCACAATCGCCCATGACAAAATTTACTGTTGACAATAATACCTGGGTGACAGTCAGTTGAAGGAGGGTGTGGGAAGGGGGTAATGACCATGACCGACAAGGTCAGAGAATGGACCAAACACCCAATGCATGTCAGCCGACAATGACTTGTCAAACTGCAAAAAGTACAAGCAACAACAAGTAGTGAGAGTGCCAAATGCAGTTTCAGTAGTGTACATCGTGAACTGACAGGTACAGAGGTAAACAATAGTAACGACACACCGGGTGGGACCACGTGGGCCGACCACCAGAGATGAGCGAGAGCGAAGGGGGAAGAAGAGAGAAAAGAGGCTGAAGAGGGCAGTACAAACGCACAACATTCACACAAAGAGGCAAACAAAAACAAATGCAACATGCAAACATACAGTTTCATACTATATTGGTGAGAACTCCGCTCTCTCGTGCCCGGGGAATTCAAAGAAGGTACAGTCCACAAGAAGGTGCAGTCCATACACAAGTATCGCACAACCGATTAACACAACACAGCACTGACAAAATTGCATCTTCATGTATTGCTGCTAGACTTAAGACTGTTCTGCCAAAGTTAATTGGTGATGATCAGAAGGGTCTTTTGAAAGGCAGATATATAGGGGAAAATATTAGGTTATTGTATGATACATTGTTGTATGCTAAGCAACATCAGATACCTGGTCTTCTCCTAATGGTGGACTTTGAGAAGGCCTTTGACAGTGTAGCCTGGTCATTTATTGAAAAATCTTTGTGTAAGTTCAAGTTTGGAAAAGATATTACACGATGGATTTTGACATTTTACACCAACATTAATTCATGTGTGCATGTGAATGGACAATATTCTCAATGGTTTGACGTGAAAAGAGGTACAAGACAGGGTGATCCTCTGTCTCCTTATCTATTTCTTATTTGTGCAGAACTGTTAGCCTCAATGATACGTCAGAATGAAAACATACATGGTATAAACATCCTAGATGAAGAGATATTGTTGTCACAATTTGCAGATGATACAAACTTTTTCCTGGATGGTACAAGAGAATCATTTTGCTCATGTATGTGTGTCTTACAGCAGTTTGCTTCAATGTCTGGTCTAAACATTAATGTGGATAAAACTAAGGCTGTATGGATAGGATCACGAAGAAACTCAAAATTGAGATTTATGCCAGAAATTAACCTTGACTGGAACCCTGTAACATTCACGGTTCTAGGTGTTGTATTTTCCACAGATGTACTTGAAATAGTTACAATCAATTTTGAAAGCAAGCTCAATGAAATGAAGAAAGTGCTAAATGCCTGGTCTAGAAGAAATCTTACCCCCTTTGGGAGAATAACAGTAATAAAATCCTTAGTTATTTCCAAAATAACCCATCTCCTGATGAACCTCCCAGATCCTGAAGAGAGTTTTTTAAAGGAATTGAATAAGCTTTTGTATAATTTTCTTTGGAATGGTAAAAATGATAAAATAAGAAGATCTGGTGTGTGTCAAGCATATGAAGTTGGTGGTTTGAAAATGGTTGATATAAAATCATTTCTGTCTGCATTGAAAATCAGTTGGCTTAAACGTATTCTACATGATGATGGAAAACTTTCAAAAATCCTACAAGCAATGTGTCCACTGATTCAGAATGTAAAACAACGAGGTGGTGAATTTGCCAACATAATCATGCAAAGAGTTAAAAACCCTTTTTGGTTTGATGTATTCAAACACTACAAAAAGATATCTGCCAAATGCACACCTGTAACTTTTGATGATTTTGTGTCAGAATGTCTACATTATAATGTTAATATATGCAGAGGAAAAAGGGTTGTATGTATTAGAAACTGGATGGACTGTGGCATTGTTTCCCTGGGACATCTTGTTGGTCCACATGGATACCTATCATATAATGAATTCAAGGCAAAATTTCCCAATGTTAGGACTGATTTTTTGTTGTATGAAGGGATACTGACTGCAGTCAAATGTTATCAAAGAAGATTGGGTTTGGCTGTAAAAGAGAATTTTGTTATTGGTGATGCATTTGTGTGGAGATTTTTGTATAAATCTAGTGTTAAAGATATTTATTCATGCCTTGTAAGGACTAGTGAGACACCAAAGTGCATAGAAAAATGGAGCAAAGTCCTTGCTGTTGAAACTGATACTAAGGCAGTCTTCGATAAAATTTTCAGGACTACACGTGAGAAATGTCTCATATGGTTCCAGTACAAATTGTTATATAATTTGCTACCCACTGGCCGCTTCTTATTCCAGCGACAGCTTGTAGATTCACCTGTCTGTGTCTTCTGCAAAGATGCTGAAGAAACTTTATTACACATGTTTTGGGATTGCC
>CAUZXP010000560.1:62377-82377 GCA_963584105.1 Alviniconcha strummeri | reverse complement strand
AACCGGAATAGAATGAGCATGGTAGAACAGAATATAGCTGTCTTTGGGGCAAGTTAAGCCTACGGCTAGGCTGCATGGTCAGTCGAATACACGTTACATGTTGCACCGCTACGGTCGACCATTTTGATTTTGGATAAAATCGATAGGGTTGAATCGTAAAGCTAAAACAGCAATAAAATTAACAAAAGCAACCCAAATTACAATCTCGTACAAGCATACGATGCTAATCTACAAAGAAAAGTATGAGTTTAATGTTTACATAGCAAAATAAAGTGGAAATAATCGTCACGAATCCAGTGTGGTAAGAATGCTGCAGTAGACGAAAACTTGAGCCATGTGGTAAGCGATCCTCGGACCCTCGGACCTGTGACCTCTGATCCACATAAAAATCGCTGATGTCACAAGAGAAAATAGTTCCCTAACCACTACTACTACCACTAACACCCATGCACTACTTCACTTTCTAGCCCCCAGGGGCCAAAAGCTCAATACAACCTTAAAGCCTTGAACTAACCCTCTCTAATGTCTATGTTTATTTTTCATTATGATATGTTTTATATTTTGTGATTAGAAGAGCGCGCCACTCTTGTGGCGTTTACCCAAATTGAAAAAGGAAGAAGTATCTGTTCTTATCGGCTGAATATTTGATACGCATCCTATATGGGGGCTTCGATATTTGACTGATTTTTGAACCCCGGCGAAGTGTCAGGGGCTTGCTGCACCTTCGGCACGGGTTGGCCTGGTCTTGCAGTCCCTCCAGGATCGGCCCACTCCCCTTTCGGGAGAATAATCAAATCTACAAACATTCAAACAGCAGCAACCAGTTTCCTTATAAGTTCTACCCTTCTTTCAGTACTCCGATCTTACAAAATACCCAGATTAAAAAGACTCATTTTAGTTAATATTATAGACTGACCGTTACTCTTTGTGAGTGTATGTGTGTGCAGTAGGCTGTGGTGTTTTAAACTGCTCTTCAGGCCACTGATTTTGAGAGGCTGCAAGACTAGACTTGAAACTGTCTATCAGAACTCAAGAGCTGTGTGAAAGTCGAGGTGGCCGTCCTGGGCTCCCGTCCCTAATAAGCCTACGGTTTCTGTGGACGTAAAGCAACACTCAACCAACCTGAAACTGTTTTCTGATTGGGCATGGACTGTTGCGTTGACAAGATGGCTCCAGTCCACAGCAGTCTCGGTAAAAACAAAGACGGCTGCTTTGTCTGGCAGCGCAGGATGGTGTCACACCTGTTGTTTCTCATGTAACTGCCTCGTATGTGTGTGTCAGATATTGCCAGTGTGTGTGTCAGAGTTCAGGAGCTGTGTGAAAGTCGAGGTGGCCGTCTTAGCTAGGCTCCCTGTCCTAACGAGCCTTACGGTTTCTGTGGACGTAAAGCAACACTGAACCAAGCTTACGCATTGGTCACAGTTTGTCCCTAATATGCCCCCCCCCCCCCCCCCCCCGACGGCCGAGGACATCATAATCATCATCAGTGTGTGTGTAGTTGATTGTTCATGAACCAGGCTGCATTTTGCTCAGTGCATCACTCAGAGCTCCGGAGCTGTGTGAAAGTCGAGGTTGCCGTCTCTGTGGAGAAAAAGCATTATTGAACTTGAACGCTCAGCGCGTTCCAACGTATTACTTCAGATGTGGGTTCCAGACCAGTGAGCCTCATTCCAGTAGTGCGCACACTAAGGCCAGGCATGGGTTGTGTCTGCTTGAGGTGTGGCAGTGAGTGGCATGGTTTCCGGCGGAGAAAACCCAGGGTAACAGTCGACTTCTGCGGTGTGGACTCCATTTTCGGTGGTGTAGGTCACTTACTTTTTGCAAGTTGTTCCCGCTTGAGCCGGAATACTGAATCGCCGCGGTAAAGGATTTTTCTCTCTCAGTCAACTTTCAGTACGACTCTCTTAGGTGTCCTAGGTGTCCGTACAGCCCTTGTGTACACCAGCATACAGCAGCATCTGAGCGCACGTTAAAAATCCCAAACACTGGCAGCCATGCCATTATTTGGACATGAAAATACTACAGACACTGATAGGAATGGTTAGCGCTGCTCTGGCGGCTGCTGGGCCTTACCCACAATAGACTAAGAAGTACTAAAAAATTATATATTAAAAGAATCACACAGTTCGCTGCAAATCTAACCAAAGTCTTTTAGCTGGACGAGGGACACTTTGAATGAAGCTAAACGACAGTGGAACACACGTACAACTAATTTCATTTTCCCATCTCGGTGATGATGAGTTGATGCTTAATGTCCTCAGATGTCATGAGACATATTAGGGACAAGTTGTGACCAATGCCGAAGCACGGTTCAATAAATCTTTACGTCCACGAAAACCAGAAGGCTCGTTAGGACGGACAGCCCAGGACGTCCACCTCGACTCTCACACAGCGACCAGCATTGTCAAGAACTAAACAGCGTTACAGGTTTCATTGCCAAGCGCTTATGGCTCATCTCGAAATGAGGCGCTCGACAAGTGTTCATATAAAACAGTGATGTAAAAAGTGCAAACAATAGAGTAATACTGTAGCGGGAGAGCTGTGCAAGCTAGCTCGAGTTACGGGCCCTGAGTTCCCCCACCCCTTCTCTCCAGTCGGACGCTGCCTGCCAGCGACTGGCCGGTGCCGCGCGGTGCGGTATAAAAGACAGTGCCTGCCCGGTTTCTGTACCATGTGCTGAAAAGTGCTGGTCAGCCCCTACCCCTCGAGTCTACATGCTGAAAAGTGTGTTACTCTTCCCTTAGTTAGAGGACTTGGTGCTGAAATGTGCTAGTCCAACCCCTACCCCCCCGAGTTTACATGCTGAAAAAGTGTGTAGCTCTTCCCTTAGTTATTAGAAGACCTGTGCTGCAAAGTGCAGGCACGCATGTTTAGTTATTAAGAGATCTGTGCTGCAAAGTGCGGGCACGCATGTTTAGTTATTAGAAGACTTGTGCTGCAAAATGCGAGCGTTAGTTCAGTTTAATTTTGTTTGTCTTCTTGTGCTGCAAAGTGCAAGTATTAGTTAAGTCAGTGTAAGGGTGCAATTTACTTTTGTAGGTAATTGGTGCTGAGCCTATGCCGGTAGCTATGTTAGCTATGGTTTAGTGCGTAGGTTAGGCATAGTCATGTGTCAGTTTGCTTTGTTCTTGTGTTTACTGTATGTGTAGAATGCGGTAGTGTAAATAAAATTGTATGCATTTCTTTATTTGGTTCGTCACTATAATGAGAGTGAGAGTATGTACTGAGACAGAGTGTGGTCAGTGCGCGCGTTTGTGAGCGTGCCTCAGTGTTTTCGTCATGTTGGTACATGTGTACAACTTCTGTCTCCCCTTATCTTTTGTCTAGTGTCTGTTTTAAGTGGCATAAGTGCATAGTAAAACGGCATACCTACCTCTGAGGAGCGGACAAGCAACCAAACACTAACACAGGTTTTTTTCTGGATACTAAGGTCGGTCGATTGTAGTGATTTTGAACACGACGCGAGGAACTTGACAACGAAAGGCACACTACCTGAGGATGACTAGAGACAATGGTTTATTCCAGTGTGAGTGTCTCTCCTTGGCAATCTCCAGCCTCCCCCTGAACCTAAAATGAGGAACGGGTCGCAGGTCCGGTTACAATACATTGTAAAACTGTGTCCCTGCAGTACTGCCCTATGATAAGACAGCAATAGACTATGGAGTTATTGCCCCAAGATAAGAGAGCAATACACTGTGCAGTTATTGCCCTAAGATAGCAATACACTGTGCAGTTATTGCCCCAAGAGAGCAATACGTTGTTCAGTTATAGCCCCAAGATAGCAATGTACTGTGCAGTTATTGCCCCAAGATAAGAGAGCAATACACGGTGTAGTTATTGCCCCAAGAGAGCAATACACTGTGCAGTTATTGCCCGAAGACAGCAATACACTATGTAGTTGTTACCCCAAGATAGCAATAAACCGTGTAGTTATTGCCCCAAGAGAGCAATAAACTATGCAGTTGTTGCCCCAAGACAGCAATAAACTATGCAGTTATTGCCCCAAGATAGCAATATATTATGCAGTTATTGCCCCAAGACAGCAATAAACTATGCAGTTATTGCCCCAAGATAGCAATAAACTATGCAGTTATTGCCCCAAGATAGCAATAAACTATGCAGTAATTGCCCCAAGATAGCAATAAACTATGCAGTAATTGCGCCAAGATAGCTATAAACTATGTAGTTATTGCGCCAAGATAGCTATAAACTGTGTAGTAATTGCACCAAGATAGCTATAAACTGTGTAGTTATTGCACCAAGATAGCAATACATTGTGCGGTTATTGTCCCAAGATAAGAGAGCAATACTCTATGTAGTTATTGCCCGAAGATAGCAATACATTGTGTAATTATTGCCCCAAGATTGCAATAAACTGTGCAATTATTGCCCCAAGATAGCAATAAACTGTGCAGTTATTGCCCCAAGATTGCAATACACTGTGCAGTTTTTGCCCAAAGATAAGAGAGCAATAGACGTTTCCAGACGTCGTCCTGATACAGCCAACGGTCGGAGACAGAGAAGAGGAAAGAGGAAATAGCTAGTAACTGGATAGAACAGAAACTGCAGGGAGACTACTCAATCGGCCAGTCTATCTTGGTGTTTGAGTTTAAACCACTTGCCTGCACATTTCATTCTTTTTAGTCTGTCGAGTTCTGATATTGCACTTGTTATGAGCCGTGTGTGTGTGTGTGTGTGTGTGTGTGTGTGTGTGTGTGTGTGTGTGTGTGTGTGTGTGTGTGTGTGTGTGTGTGTGTGTGTGTGTGTGTGTGCGTGCGCGCGCGCGCGCGACCGCGTGCAAGCATTCGTACGTGTGTGCTTCGTTTTGTTAGTTAGAATCACATTTGAACTGTCTCTGTTTTCACACAGTAAAATGACAGTTACAGTTAAGCATGTCCAAAGGAGTCCGGCCAGCCATACGTCACATATAATTATTATCAAACGATCGGTGGCAGAGAATTATCACACGAATACTGAGACATGCAAAGGTCAGTGATAAACTGGTGGTCCTAGATCATTTTGTTATGTGTCTTGAATGTCCGAATTAGCTGCTTGGTCCACAGATATTTCTAACAGTTTTAGTCGAGTCAGATTTCCTGTCCTGCATGCTCTTCGGTGTTGTTTTCCTAAGTGTTAGGCTTTGAAGAGTTTCTCTGAACTTTGTGCCCGTTTTATAGTATACGAAAAAGTTCACAGTAGAGCTGGTGTTTAAAAAGGTCTCACCAACCCCCATGAGGAGATTAAAGGAATTCGCAAAATCTCCCCCAGGTCTCAGCCTTGGCTCAAACACAGGAACAACTCGAAGGACGATGATGGGAATGGAAAGCACAAAGAACTCGATGGACAGAGCGATGAGCATTTTGGTGACGCCGATCTCTTTGCTGGACATACTGGACGACGTCTGGCTGCGCCAACGAACAATCTGGTGGAGTTTGACAGCAGAGATGGTAGTAGTTACTAACACGACAATCGGACAACCAACTGTCAGCAAAAGCCCGTAAAACACGCCATTCAAAGCACTGAGCATGTCTTTATTCCGGAAGTAGTAATCGTTGACGTAAAGCTGCCAGAAAAGCCGCTGCGTGCGCATCTCGTAGAAACACGTGATCTGGTACATGGCAGTGATGGCGAATCGTGCAAACAGAAGAACCGACACGCCGACAACAATTATGACGGCAAGAACTTTTGTCGGAATGCATCTCTGAACTGTCAGGGGAAACAGGATACAGATACATCGTTCGGTTGAGATGATCACAGATAAGAACATGATTCCGTAGCCAATCCCGAACAGTCCGATGAGGTTGTTGTTGACCGCATAGCGATAGACTCCAAATAATAATTATAAATGACAATGCAGCAAATGTCTTCACCTAGAATGGAAACACAGCAAACGGTGTGAATGAGAACACAGAAACGAACATACAGAACTGTATGAATGAGAATGAGAGCATAACGAACGTTATGAATGAGAATCAGAAAACAACCAATATGAACACAGACAAACATTACGAATAAAACAATTATGAGCGAGGACACTACAAAAGTTATAAATGAAAATGATAATGCGACAAACTTTATGACAGTGAAAACGTTATGAAAATGAATGATAACATAACAAACGTTATGAAACTGAAAACGTTATGAAAATGAACGAGATCACAACAAACGTTATGAACTACAAAGTACAGTCATTATGAATGAGAACGAGAACATGACAAATCGGGAAACGGCTAAAGGTTATGAATATGAACGAGAACACAACAAAGGCTGTTGGTGAAATTGAAAACACAACAAGTTTTATGAATCAGAATTTGGAACACAAGAAATTAGCAAAATGAACATTACCGTAATAAAAACAGAAATATTATGAATGTGACTCGAAACGCTACAAACGTGCTGAACTTAAGAATGCGAACACAACAAACATTACTTCACTCGTAACATTACCTCAGTGCAATCACTGCCGAAAGCAGATCAGGAACTAAACTCCAACAGTCACCGACCGTGTGTTCTCAATTTGAGATGTCATGGAAAGTATGCTATGGAATCAAATGTTAAAAATAAAAAGATGGTTATTTTCTTCAGCACAGCTTCCAATTTAGTACCAACATTTATAATACCTGTAGAAATAATATCTGAAACCAGGTGATGGCTTCTTTGTTTGTAAGAACAAACTATTGCGGGGAAAAAAGGTGAGTAAATAAAAAGGCTAGACTAAAACTGAGCGTGCGTACATGTTTTTGCGCAACTGCACCCAAATCTCTGTGTGTGTGTGTGTGTGTGTGTGTGTGTGTGTGTGTGTGTGTGTGTGTGTGTGTGTGTGTGTGTGTGTGTGTGTGTGACATATAGATTTGTGTGCAATCGGGCAAATAGACACATCCCGGGCTCACGCTTTAATCTTCTTTTTTGACTTACCGTTCGATATTCAAGCACGATCACGCGCCCGTGCTTCAGTATCGAACAGAACGTCTAATGACTAAATACAGCCTGTGTGTTTCGATGAATGCCAGTCAATTCGATGAAACTGTTAACGCCCCGCTGAACGACCTGACAAAGTACATGCTGTTGACTTTACCGGGTTTAAAACGCAGAAGAACAGCACTTAACAGAACCATAAATGAAGTTAGCAGAACAGTAACATTGTGTGCGTGTTAGTGCCACCCCAGGGCACTGGTTTACGATATCCTTCCTCCAGCCACTGATATACTTGCTTATCGCCCTGATATAACCGCACTGGTTGACTCGGCATGAAACACAATTTGCTTACTTACTTACTGCTATACTTGGTTACTCCATAGGTCTCCGGAAATGCTCAAATGCCCCAAATGGTTTATGCTCGTTGGTGCTCAAATAGCAGTACGTTTGTGACAGGCAGCTCGCATTGTGTCAGGCGTTTCTTTTATAACCGTCCACGTTGCTTACGCCATCACAAACAGTCAGAATCGTTTGAATGGAGACGGAACTCATTTTTAACCGGTGCGGACGCGCCTCATGTTTACTTTCCCGCTTTGACGCCATGCTGTTTCCACGGTCCTGTTAGTACCGACACGATCAAGAGTGACTGCTAGCCTTCTAAAACAACAGCCAAACACATGAAAGGTTAAAAAGAATATGTTTTATCATATTAAATAAGGTGATGTGGGGCTTCATGTCCTCGGATGTCGGGTTGACATATTAGCGGCTGTACGAAAACGGCATCCATTGCCGTCAGCTGCCGTCCTCGCCACGCAGACCGAAGAAAATGCGACCGTACCGTGTAGGACGGGGAGGGCGGGGAAGGAGGAGGATTCCAGTTCTCAATACCACCACCGACCGCCAACCACCATCAAGCTGCAGGTCTGGGTGGGACTTTTGTTTCTGTCTCTGTCATTTCTGGTTCCGACCCTTGTTGCCGAATGCCAAAGGACGAGCTCCGTATTGCGTTGCTCTATGCCCAGTCTTATGGCTCCCCTTCCGCGCTGAAGTGTACGGAAATAGCCGAGTTCGTCACAGACAACGACGTTGACCTAATTTTCCTAAGCGAGACGCTGTTAGAACAAGAGGGCGATGTGGGTCAATGCGATGAAGTAACGCCAGCCGGTTGTTCCATGAGATCGTTCCCTCTCCCTTCCCGTGGCGGCGGTCTTGCTGTGGCCTTCCGTGACAGTCTTGCACGCCACCTCTCCTTCACATCTTCTTTCTCCTTCATCCACTCCTCTTTCCAAGCTGCTCATGCGACCCTGGCGTTACCCCAGAAGTGTCTTCATTTCTTCTGCATCTGCCTTCCTCCTTCCAACCGAAAAACAAGCCCACCGATAAACTGTTCTGTGGCGAATTTCCTGATCTTCTCGACCATAGCAACAACCTGACTGTTACTCATCATTTTAGTCGATGCCAACTTCCACTCTGACTGCCCTGATGAGCCCAGCACAGCCAAGATGACTGACATCCTTAACGTCTTCAGTTTTTCTCAGCCTGTTGTCCAGCCTACCCATGTCCAAGGTCACATCCTTGTAAGGGTCATGTACAGATGTGAGGTGGATCATGGACAGCATCCTGCAGTCGAGATCCGTTTCCAAGGCCTTGACTTCCGACCACTACTGCGTGACCTGTGACCTGAATGTTGTTGTTCCCTTCCTTTCCCCCGTGTACAGGGAAGCACGCAATCTGCGTTCTGTGGACAAAAGCACGCAATCTGCGTTCTGTGGACAAATCTGCCTTTTGTGAAGACAGTCGGACAGTGCTGTCTCCGTCTGACTGTTCAGCGAGTCAGCTTGACTCTACTCTGCCCAAAACTCACCAAAACTGGTTTTCAAAACACGCAACGTGATCTTGTGCAACCTCTTCTGTAGTGACCGGTCCAAGCCAAAACTAACAACAATCTGTCAACTGTCACAAGTTCCTCTCTGGCTCATCTCCAGCTTATTTCTCTAACCTTCTCACTGTGTACACCCCTTCTAGGCAGCTTCGTTCTTCTGCAGACACACAGATACTTCGCTTCCCCTATGTAAGAACAAAAACCTTTGGCCAACGCTGTTTTTCCTACTGTGCTCCAAAGCAATGACATTCTCAACTTTCTGACATCCGCCTCATCCAATCCTGCTCCCATGCCTTCAAAACTGCGTTAAAAACTCACTTTTACAAACAACACAACACCAATTGATTTCAAATTGTGTCTTCTTATGTGCCTCCCACCCCTTACCCTTCCTCACTCCTTGTTACATTCCTTCTGTGCGCCCGTGTGTGTGTGTGTGTGTGTGTGTGTGTGTGTGTGTGTGTGTGTGTGTGTGTGTGTGTGTGTGTGTGTGTGTGTGTGTGTGTGTGTGTGTGTGTGTGTGTGTGTGTGTATGTGTGTGTGTGTGTGTGTGTGTGTGTGTGTGTGTGTGTGTGTGTGTGTGTGTGTGTGTGTGTGTTCGTGCGTAGTTATTTTGTACACTGTTTTATATTACCTGTTTTATCCTATTGCAGTGTTTATTTTGTTTAAGTATATTTTGTTCACTGTTCTTCAAGTACCTGTTTTATATTAGTGCAATTTATTAAGAATGTAACATGTACTGTGTGATTGCGTGTATACAGTATGTCAGCAAATGTAAATGGTGTATGTACATGTGTGTAAAAAAGCGCCTTGAGCTTGCTCAGCGTTGTGCTATCAAAAATGTACGTATTATTTATGTTCTGTGATAGTTGTCGGTTTTATTGTTGTTTATGTGGTTGTGTTGTTGTTTATTTGGGTATGTTGTTGTTTATTTGGGTATGTTGTTGCTGTTTTCCTGGTGGGTATCGGGAAGAGGAAGACTATTTGCCAGAATGACGGGCGGAATGATTGCTGGCTTTAAAACTAAGAGGCGGAGGCCTGGGTGTGAGTGTGTAGGGTTAATATGCTTATAAACGTGTGCGCGTGTGTAGGTTCGTGTCTGCGTACCTCTGCGTGCGTGTACAAGTGTGTATGTGTGTGTGCGCGCGCGTGTGCGTTTTCTCTTGCACGTGTTTAAATGCATATGTGGGGTTCCGATTATACGTAGGAGTGTTTGTTGTGTATGTGCGCGCATGTCTGTAGTCCTGTACATCTATATTTTGTGTTCGCTTGTGTGTGTATGTACAGAATACTGAATCTTTATTGTCTGTTTGTGAACACAGAAATTTGCCTATCGACTGCATAAAATTATAATATACACAATTTAGTAAAACAAAGTTTCATACATACCAGCAGCTCATTCAGCACTCTCAAACACATACACTCGTGTTAAAAAATAATGTATTAAAATCACTAAAACAAGCCATGTAAATGTGTACATATAAAAGAAAAACAAACCTCCGCCCTCCCCAGCCCAAGCCTCTACCTGGCATGATAAACCATGGCCATTGCAAATTGAATTAAATTACTCCCGCTGATACTTGGCTGCAAAGGCGGTAATACAGCAAAACAAGGGTGAACAGGTAAATTAATATTAATTCAGTTAAAATATTAGATTAAGACAGGCAGTAAAGCCAAACAGTGGTAGAACAGGAGAAGGTCTTGCCTAGTCCCCGAACTCTCTTCGGACGTTGTTGAGGCGGACATCGTCAATACGAACTGACGGACGTTACTGATGCGGACATCGTCAATACGAATTGACGGACGTTACTGAGGCGGACATCGTCAATACGAATTGACGGACGTTACTGAGGCGGACAGCGTCAATACGAACTGATGGACGTTGTTGAAGCGGACAGCGTCAATACGAACTGACGGACGTTACTGGCGGACAGCGACAGGAAGAACTGACGGACGTTGCTGAAGCGGACAGCGTCAATACGAACTGACGGACGTTACTGGCGGACAGCGACAGGAAGAAGTTACTGGCGGACAGCGACAGGAAGAACTGAAGGACGTTACTGAGGCGGACAGTCAATAAGAACTGACGGACGTTACTGAGGAGGACAGCGACAGGAAGTACTGGCGGACGTTACTGAGGCGGACAGAGTCAATAAGAACTGACGGACGTTGCTGGACAGCGTCAATAAGAACTGACGGACGTTACTGAGGCGGACAGCAGCAGGAAGAACTGACAAACTGAACCAGGTTGTCAGTCCTGGCCCGAAAGCCGATCAGCCCGTTGGACCTTGCAAAGTGTAGGTCTGCGGTTGTTCACACAGCGGGTGAGTGGGGGTCACACCGAATGGCCTCCAGTCATTTGACTGCTTTCGCCTCGAAGCGTGCCTGGGGGTCCGGGAAAGGCCTGCCAATGAACCTGCCAGCAGTGTTGGTGACCTTGGACAGCCTTGCCTCGTCCTGTTCTTTGAGGCTGCTGAAGGGAACGCTATTTATTAGGACACAACATAACCAGGAACTATTCGGGGTAATCCCCTTTATCAAGCTACAAAACGACACTTAAACAACGGGGAAAAACCGGGAAAATGAGATGGAAAGCTAAACCACTTGTTTTAGGTTGAGCTACGTTGTTTTCCTGTCCGGTGTTGAAGCTTGATAAAGAGGACATTGTTCCGCAGCTAGACCCGATTCACACTCGCGCCCAGCACACGGTACAGGAGTACCCTAGCTACCAAGGGTTTGCAGGTACCTGCCTAAACAAGGGAAAGTCACTTCTAGCAAACCAGACAAAAGATGGCCACATGTGTGCAGACGACTTGCAACCAAATAAAGGAACCTGTCGGATTATTACCTTAAATTCAGAGGACGTCTTACGTACTTGGAAGGATTACCTCTGACATGCGCCTAAGATGTAAAAACGCGACTCTAAACTAAATAAGGTAAGACTTACTTACTTCTGTAATAACCCGTAAATGTAAAAAAAGTAAATTAATTTTTTTTTTATTCGTATCGTTCTGACCGACTCATTTCAGAGTGTATAATTAAATGATTTTATAATTAAATAAATACATCCTAGCTAGTGAAGATTGGTAAAATGTCTAAAAGGGACAACAGTGGGGCTTCACAGTGTTTTAGACCTAGGTGACAAGCACACAGACTGAGATAGCTACAGCCAAGGCATGCTGTGTATGAGACTGAGACTCGGTTGCACAGGCACGGTAAGATAAGTGGTGTGATAAAACAGTAGGCATGGTTAATTAAACAGAGTTGAGACTAAATAGTCAGCATATGATTCAGTTAAAAAGTCAAAAAAGTCATGTGTAACGTGACAACTATCGATACTAAATAGCTCTGTAACCGCTTCAGTAGAATTTAAAAATGCGCTGTGTAAAGCTACAGTCAGTGATTCAGAGTCGCATACGACTAGAGCGCAATGGGTCTGCACGGAAGTAGAAAACGGCGCTATAGTTGCCATTGCGGTGACAAGTCGTGCCGCAACAGCGCTCGTCAAGTGTACATATAGAACATAATGTACAAAGGTGCAAACAACACTCTGCAGTTTTTGCCGCGATTTTACTAGTAAATCAAAGAGTTTTATAGAAGAAGGAGATGAAGAAATTATATCTGAACGAACAAAAATATTAAGGAAGTGAAAAGATTTTATGAAAAGCTCTACACCCATATGGATACTGAAGCTATTGATCTAAATACAATGCTACCAAACACACCAGTTCTATCATCTGAAGACTGTGAAATGATAGAAGGTCCCCTGGCGTATGCAGAAGCAGTGGCTGTGCTATGCACTGTGAAGATTTATTCAATAAGAAATGTGTTTTGGGCTGAATTTTATAAATTCTTTACTGTTGTTGTGATATTGATACATTCTTGGTACGTTCCATTAATTGTAGATTTTATAAGGATTTTATAAGGAAGAGCTGTCCATAACACACACACAAAAAAGGTGTTATTATTTGCATCCCCAAAGAACAAAACCCCAACAGAACATCAGAAACTGGCGTCCCATATCACTGTTCAATATTGCATGATTATAAGACTGTTTCTGCATACGTTGCAAACAGGTTGAAGATAATGTTGCTTAAGATTATTTACGAGGACCAAATGGATTTTTGAAAGGTAGACAATAATCTTACCTCATGGGTTCACCTGATTCTGTCATCCAACCTCTCCAGAAAATTCAAAGCTTTGCTGCAAGACTCGTTCTCTTAGCACCCCGCCACCACCACTCAACACCTCTCCTGGAAAAAAACTGTACTTGCTTCGAATTTCAGAACGTATTAATATAAAGTCGTTTATATGTGTTTCAGTGCCATAAATGGTTCTGGTCCTGCTTACCTCTCTCAGCTGCTACATATCTATAATCCATCTCGTACACTACGCTCTTCTTCTGACACCCGCATGGCTGAAATTCCAACAATAGAAACGCAGGATCATGGCTTTTGCACTTTGTCTTCCTTTGGACCCCACATTTGGAATTCACACCCACATAACCTTGGACACTGCTCTACCCTGTCATCTTTTAAAGCCAAACTGAAAACCTTCCTCTTCTCACAGTATTAAGACTAGGTCAAATCTGAGATAATAGGCTTAAATATGAAGAGGTCGGCATTTCGAGGTAGAAGTGGGCAGATAGCTTTTTCTAAAGGATTTTGGTGCGCTCTTTCCATTTCTGGTGTCTGCCAAGGTGTGATATGCATATTTTATTAATTAAATATTCAAAATGGCTGCCGAAAACACACACACATACACACACACACACACACACACACACACACACACACACACACACACACACACACACACACACACACACACACACACACACACACACACACACACACACACACACACACACACACACACACACACACACACACACACACACACACACACACAAAACGCCCCAAAACTCATAATGCGTCCGAAATTTTACAAAAGGACTTCAATAACTACTAACTTTGGTCCTAATTTATGGTATAAGTGCACAAGAAAAAGAAACAATTATTGTCTAATGTCCTTGTGGTGATATTTGCAGTTTAATCAGTAATCTGTAGAAGAAATAAAGTTGGCTACTGAGGGAAAGCAAGGAACTTGTGTGTTTTTTACGCCCAGTTAACTATGATAATCAGGGCGAATGACCACTGCTTGGCATTGTCGGACTGAGAGTCTGACAAAAACAACAACAAACAAACAAACAAACAACAACAACAACAACAACAACAACACCAACACCAACACCACCACCACCAACAACAACAACAACAACAACAACAACAACAAACAAACTGGCAAAGAAAACAAACAGCAGCAGCAGCAGCAGAACAACAATAACAACAACAAGGCCACCTCAAGACATGAACGCTTCGTAAACAAAATGCGTCTTCATATATTTTGAATGATCAGTTTGATCAGTTATGTCTGAAATTAGAATAGCATAAAATAACACATCTTCCATGCCAAATGCAGTCTACAGATGCCTTTTAAAGTAAATCGTTAGAAACAAAATAATTTTGGACACGTCGTAGTTTCAGGGACACTAATTATGGAAAGAAATAGAAGGAATGGTTGAATGTTTGACAATGGAGGGAAAACTAAAATTTCTGAATGATTAAATTAAGAAGGAAAATCGTCTTGAAGATAAATTACTTGTTATCACGGAAAATAATGATACATACTTCTGTGGTCATAAATGAAAAACGGGCGGAACTGGAGGCAGAGAGAGAGAGAGAGAGAGAGAGAGAGAGAGAGAGAGAGAGAGAGAGAGAGAGAGAGAGAGAGAGAGAGAGAGAGAGAGAGAGGACTTAGCAACCTAACAGCTGTACAAAGTGTCGGTATTTGGTGTTCATCAGAGTGACACGACATAGCAACCACTTAATAGATAGTGTCAGTGGATGAAGCATTTCATCATTCTTCCACCGTTGTAACATAATTATATTGTCAGTATCACGGCATTTTCAGCATGTTTCTGTGCATGATAGACGAAACAGTCTGCATTTGGAACTAATCCGTGTACATTTCTTTGTGCAAAAACGGAAGATGAGGTCAGCACATGCATCGGGACCTGAAGAAAGAGACTTAGGAACTGATACAAAGACACTGTCTTCAAGCCTCCATCCCATGGTATCAGGTGGAAGACATTGTTGCCAAACTGCTGCCTGACAGTTGGCCTGTTTGATGTGAAAAGAGAGCGCATCATTTGTCGGGGGCAGAATTTCTGGCATAAATTATGGGCTCTGTGACTCATGATTGGCCGGCTCATGTCGACAGTGTCTCACTTTTGCACACTGTATTTTACAGATGAAGAGTTCTGCATCTCAGGAAGATCACCTTTTTTCCCGTGATTTCTGCCGACCCTTCAGCAAAAATATTCCAACAAGATTCCCTGCCAAACAGTCCAATCACGTCCATTGCAGGCATGGAATCCAGCCGGCAATTTCTGAAGCTGATCCCTTTCTATGTCTGGGCCATTCCGACCGCACTAACTAGGTGGAATGAACAGTCTGAGAACTTAAACTGGGAAAACATATTCAAAAAGTGCTTTAAGTCTACTCCCAACACACACCTGAGGTAGTTCCAGGCCAGGCTGTTACATCGCATTCTGCCAACAAATATAAATTTGTTATTAGAAAAGTGATAGATTTTGTGTGTGTACTTTTTGTGGTCAGGAATATGAGACGACCTGTCAGTTATTCTGTCAGTGCCAGATTTCACATAATTTTGGAGGGAACTGAAAACTGATAGATTAAACTGTACCCACTGAACAAACCTTACTTTCTCAGAGGAGTTGATATTTTTTGGTTGTCGAACAAACACAATAAAAGACATACCTTTTGATCCGATAGTGTTACTTGCTAAGTGTCATATTTATAAATTTATGCAAACTGGACAACTCCAAACGAGTGTTGACAATGTTCCACTCTGTACTGAAGTACAGATATGCAATTGAAAAATACTCTTCAAGGAAAGCAATCAGACTTGATCAAAAAGTAGTTATCATACCAAACCTTTCTTGCGTAGCAAAAGACATTGGAAGACCCCTGCATAGAATGTCCGTTATATATTGAAAAAAACTGTGTGTGTGTGTGTGTGTGTGCGTGCGTGCGTGCGTGCGTTCGTGTGTGTGTGCGCGCGTGTGTGTGTGTGCGTGTATGTGTGTGTGTGTGTGTGTGTGTGTGTGCGCTCTTGCGTGCGTGTGTGCGTACGTGCGTGCGTGCGTTCGTTCATGAGTGCGTCAGTGTGCTTGGTTTTATAATTAGAATCACCTTCGAACTGTCTCTGTTTTTACACAGCCAGCTGAAGAAAGTACAAATTACGGCTACAGTTAAGCGTGTCCAAAGAGCCTGCCCAGCTATACTTCACATATAGTTATTATAAAAAAAAATCGGTGGCAGGGAAGTATGAAAAGAATACTTATACATGCAGAGCTCAGTGATAAGCTGGTGGTCGTAAATCACGTTATTATTTGTCTTGAATGTCCAAACTAGCTTTGTGGGTCTCAGATGTCAAAGTAGTCTTAAGAACTGTACTCGAATCAGATTTACTGTCTTGCTTTCGCTTCGGAGCTGTTTTCCTCTGTATCATGGAATGAAGCGTTTCTCTGAACCTTCTGCCGGTGGTATAGTATACCAATAAATTAACAGAAGAGCTTATGTTTGAAAAGATCTCACACACACCCACAAGGAGATTAAAGAAATTAGCTAGCTCGTCGCCAGGGCTCAGTCTTGGCTCAAAGACAGGAACAATTCGAAGGATGATAACTGGAATGGACAGTATAAAAAACTCGATGGACAGAGCGATGAGCATTTTGGTGACGCCGATCTCTTTGCTGGACATACTGGAGGAACTCTGGCTGCGCCAACGAACAATCTGGTGGAGTTTGACAGCAGAGATGGTAGTAGTTACCAACACGACACTTGGACAACCAATTGTCATAAAAAATCCAAAAAATGCGCCGTTTAAACCAGTGACCAAGTCTTTATTCCGGATATAGTAATCGTTGACGTAAATTTGCCAGGAAACCCGCTGCGTGCTCATCTCGTAGAAGCACGTGACCCGGTACATGGCAGTGACGGCGAATCGTGCAAACAGAAGAACCACCACGCTGACAACAATTACGACGGCAAGAGCTTTTGTCGGAATGCATCTCTGAGCCCTCATTGGAAACAGGATACAGATACATCGCTCGGTTGAGATGATCGCTGACAAGAACATCATTCCGTAGGCAAACCCGAACAGTCCGATCAGGTTGTTGTTGACTGCAAACCGATAGACTACGCCGATACGTTCTCCGCTCGTGAATTGGGTGTAAATTCTTTCTGCGTGAAAAGTAAAGACCATTGTCAAAGTTATGATGTCGATGAGTGCGAGAGAGAAGAGACACATATTAATTCTCTCCTTGAGGCCTTGCTTGTAGAACACGGCCATGTTGATGCAGTTGGCGGGGAAGCCGATGAGGAAGAGGATGGGGGCGATAACGGTGGCCTTGATTCTCTCAAAGAGGTTCTGTGCCTCAAAAGTGATGATGTTGTTGGGGTTGTTCCATGGGACGGTTACGTTCATGGGCAGGATGACGCAACTGTGCGGAACATTGCTCGCTGATTGGTTGACGTCTACTGTCCATGGTGATGTCATCGCTGTTTCAGTCTGAGTGACGTCTTCTAATCTGAGCACCGAGAAAGATCCTACAATGGGATGCATTGTATTAGTTAGATGATTTGAAATCAGGACCCTTTGCCGATCACAGACTGTTTGCTCCTGTCACATAATTACAGCGACGGCAATTCCAGAAGCAGCCTTTATATGTTCTTGTGGCACTTTATTTGAAGCCACTAACGGGATACATAGACCAGCTGCAAACAAACAACGAATCAGAGCACCCCCCGAGATGTTCCATATTTTAAAACAAAACAACAGCATTCGATTTCTTCTTACATCAGGAATTTCAATGCAGTTATAAAACTGAACCCGAAGTTCCAGCTAAGGAGGGGAAGAAAGAAAAGATTTTGTCTGACAGCGGGAGGTAGGGTTTTTATTCTTTGAGGCTGAAATAAATAAAACGAACCACTACTTTATTTTTAACGTTAACGCGGAGGAAAAAAACAGTTCGATGTTTCCTCCATTCGGGGTGTGTGCACTGTTTTCTAGATTAAACCATCACCTTTTCCTCTGCCGTTTAAGTAACATTACTTCTGGGGTTTAGCCACACACACACACACACACACACACACACACACACACACACAACACACACACACACACACACACACACACACACACACACACACACACACACACACACACACACACACACACACACACACACACACACACAAAGTAAGTAAGTTTATGTTTTACGCTCAGTCAACCAGTACGGTTATATCAGGGCGATAACATTTTTGTAAGCACACAATTAAGAGAGAGAGAGAGAGAGAGAGAGAGAGAGAGAGAGAGAGAGAGAGAGAGAGAGAGAGAGAGAGAGAGAGAGAGAGAGAGAGAGAGGGGTGGGGGGAGAAAAGAGAGAAGAAAAAATGTGTGCGTGCGCGCGCGCGCACACACACACACTCACACACACACCAAACAAACAAACGAAAACACAAACAACAAAACAAAAGACACTAAAACAAACAACAACAACAACAACAACAACAAAAACATACGCGCACAGAGAGAGAGAGAGAGAGAGAGAGAGAGAGAGAGAGAGAGAGAGAGAGAGAGAGAGAGAGAGAGAGAGAGAGAAGAGAGAGAGAGAGGAGAGAGAGAGAGAGGAGAGAGAGAGAGAGAGAGAGAGAGAGAGAGAGAGCACTTAATAATAGCGTCATGATGATGTGGGGTGACATAATGATCAGGGACAATTAGCGGTCATTTCAAGTCACCGCCGACAAGGGTCAGCACACCGCGCTTCAAGAACATGGTGTGTATAACCAATGAAGAGCATGCAGAGGAGGCGCTGCACTCATGATGACGTTTGCATGCATTGAAATCCAGTCAGCTGGAAACCAGGCTAACTCCTTTAGAAACTCTACCTCAGTCAGTGTCGGAGGCCGCACATGTTATGCTGTTTGTCCCAGTGACCGAGTCCAGGCAAAAAGGCGCTACACCCTATGAAGGTAGGAGAGGCGCAGAGCGGAGAGGGTGGGGGGCAGGAGGCCGGAGCCGCGCAGCGAGAGGAGACCCGGCGAGGAGACACGTCTGCTCTTGCATTCCAGGCATTTTCTGCCGTAAACGACTGGTTTGCTAGTCTTTCTGACCTGTGCTGCTAATTGGTGAAAACAGCTTATATCCAATCGGAACAACATTACGATCAGTCTTCCGTAAACGCCGCGAATAATTCGCCACATGCGCTGTGTACACGCACTAGTCATGTGATCAGCATTGTAAACATTTTAGGTCATGTGACCACGGACAAAACTGGTTGGATCGAGTTAGAACGAGTGGCAGTCAGCTGTGGTGTGGCCGGGACGACTTTTCCTGAGGTCAACTCGCGTCTCGTAAGGACAAGATCATTCCGGTAAGAAGTGTGCAAGATCAGTGCATTGTTTGGGGTGGGTGCGAAGGGGGAATGAAACATTGTCTCAACAGTAACTCTGTAATCCTCTCGCTCGCTTTGTTCGCCCGATGGAGCAGCAGTGCTTCGCAGCTCTGCTCCCCATCTTTGGGCGTTGATATTTGTGTGGCTTTCTGAATTCTGCGTCCGTTCTCCCGGCGCTTTCTGTTGACGCTGTCATTATTATTATTATTATTATAGACACCCTTGACGCCGTTCAAAGTTTACGTGGCTTTTCGCTTGATTCGCAGGTGCCTGCTTATGATCGCATTGCTTCTTGATTGACTCAGTTTTGTGGTTGACCCTTAGATATATGCCAACAAGATGCTGTGTGCGTTTTCCTTCGCAGAACATCACACAGAACCAGAATAAGAGACGCAGTTTGCTGGTACAGGCGCTGTGCTGCTCTGTGCAGTGCTAGTCGTACTGCTAGATCCACTTGGCAGAACTTTGTTAGGATAATGAACAGCCAAAGAGGTGTCTTGATTTAACAACAAATAAGCTTTTGCACCAAAGCAGCACAGAATAGTATATAGTTTGAAAGGAAAAAGGCCTGCTTCAAAAAAGAGGCCTACCATAACCATTGTCATCATATTAATATGTAGAGAAGAAAAATTGTGTGATTAAAAAACAAAACAAAAACAACAA
>CAUZXP010000560.1:53643-62177 GCA_963584105.1 Alviniconcha strummeri | reverse complement strand
CCTCCTTGTGTACATTTTGTGGTCAGAAATATAACACAAGTTACTTATTCTTGCAGTGCCAAATTTCATATAATTTTGGAGTGAATTAAAAACTTTGAAAGATTGCAACTTCACCCACTGTACACACCTTACTTTCTCAGAGCAGTTGATATTATTTGGCCGTGAAAAAAGAAAAAAAGAAAAAAAAAGAAAAAAAAAAAAGAAAAAAAAAAAAGAAGAAAAAAGAAGAAGAAAAGAGACAACTTTTGATTGTATATTGTTACTTGCTATGTGTTATATTAATAAATTTATGCAAACTGCAAAACTTCAAACAAGTGTTGACAGTGTTCCGCTCTGTACTGAAGTACAGATATACAACTGAAAAATACTCTTCTAGCGTATTAGGAAAGCAATCAGAAAAATACTCTTCTAGCGTATTAGGAAAGCAATCAGAAAAATACTCTTCTAGCGTATTAGGAAAGCAATCAGACTTTATGAAAAAGTAGTTACCATACCAAACCTTTGTTGTGTAGCAAAAGACATTCGAAGTCCCCTGCATAGAATATACGTTTTATATATATATAAGTGTACGTACATGCGTGCGTGCATTCGTTCATGCGTGCATGCAGATGTGGTTGATTTTATCATTAGAATCACATTCGAACTGTTTCTGTTTTCACACAGCCAGATCAAGAAAAGAAAATGACAGTTACAGTTAAACATGTCCAAAAGAGCACGGCCATTCCAACGTCACATATAATTATTATCAAACGATCAGTAGCAGAGACCTGTCAAAAGAATAGATATACATGTAGAACTCAGTGATAAACTGCCAGTCCTAAATCACGTTATTATTTGTCTTGAATGTCCAAACTAGCTTCTTGGGTAACAGATGTCAAAGTATGCATAGCAATTGTAGTCGAATCAGATTTACTGTCTTGCTTTCTCTTGGGCGCTGTTTTCCTCCGTATCATGCAGTGAAGTGTTTCTCTGAACTTTCTGCCGGTGCTATAGTATACGAAAAAATTCATAGAAGAGCTTATGTTTGCAAAGATCTCACTAACCCCGACAAGGAGATTAAAGAAATTGGCTAACTCGTCCCCGGGACTCAGTCTTGGCTCAAAGACAGGAACAATTCGAAGGATGATAACTGGAATGGACAGTATAAAAAACTCAATGGACAGAGCGATGAGCATTTTGGTGACGCCGATCTCTTTGCTGGACATACTGGAGGAACTCTGGCTGCGCCAACGAACAATCTGGTGGAGTTTGACAGCAGAGATGGTGGTAGTTACCAACACGACACTTGGACAACCAACTGTGACAAGAAATCCAAAAAACACGCCATTCAAACCAGTGACCATGGCTTTATTCCGGATATAGTAATCGTTGACGTAAATTTGCCAGGAAACCCGCTGCGTGCTCATCTCGTAGAAGCACGTGACCCGGTACATGGCAGTGACGGCGAATCGTGCTAACATAAGACCCACCACACCGACAATAATTACGACGGCAAGAGCTTTTGTCGGAATGCATCTCTGAGCCCTCATTGGAAACAGGATACAGATACATCGCTCAGTTGAGATGATCACAGACAAGAACATTATTCCGTAGCCAATCCCGAACAGCCCGATGAGGTTGTTGTTGACCGCATAGCGATAGACTACGCCGATACGTTCTCCGTTAATAAATTGAGTGTAAATTTTTTCTGCGTGAAAAGTAAAGACCATTGTCAAAGTTATGATGTCGATGAGTGCGAGAGAGAAGAGACACATATTGATTCTCTCCTTGATGCCTTGCTTGAAGAACACGGCCATGTTGATGCAGTTGGCGGGGAAGCCGATGAGGAAGAGGACGGGAATAATAACGGTGGCCTTTATTCTCTCAAAGAAGTTCTGCGTTTCAAGACTGATGAGGTTGTTGGGGTTGTTCCACGGGACGGTTACGTTCATGGGCAGGATGACGCAATTGTGCGGAATAGTGCCCGCTGATTGGTTGACGTCTACTCTCCATGGTGACGTCAATGCTGTTTCAGTCTGAGTGACGTCTTCTAATCTGAACACCGACGAAGATACTACAATGGGATGCATTATATCATTAGATGAGGTTGATTTGAAATCAGAAGGCTTGGTGAGGCGTTCTAATTCTTTTCGCAGCTACCCTTTTCGATGCCACTGATATAGCCCTTTGTGTTTGACTGGGCTCAAAGCACCAACTAACTAACTAACTAACTAACTCGATGACACTGTTTTCTCCTATCACCGTTCCAGCGACAGCAATTCCCGTAGCAGCCTTTATACATTCTTGTGTCACCTTATTTGAAGCCGCTGGCGGCCTCACAAGCCAAACGCAAACAAACAACGATTAAGAAAACCTTCCGAGATGTTCCGTATTTTAAAAACAAAACAACAGCATGTGATCTATTCTCGTATGAGGTATTTCAATGCAGTTCTAATACTGAACTCATACAAAATATACGCTAACTGAATTTTTACCTGCGGGACAAACGTTCACGATATTTACGGCGAAAAAAGATTTTATCAGGCAGCAGGGAGACGGGGTTTTATTCTTTTGAATCTGGAACGAATAAATTGAACAACCACCTTATTTTCGAAAGTGAACTAGGAGCAAACACACACACACACACACACACACACACACACACACACACACACACACACACACACACACACACACATACACACACACACACACACACACACACACACACACACACACACACACACACACACACACTAAAATAAAATAAACAAAAACAAAAGTAAAAACACCCCACCCAGTTCGATATTCCCCCATCTGGAGTGTGCGGTCGAACAAATGGAACCTAGTCACAAAACGCCTCCCACTGTTTTCCAAATTAAAAAAGCCCCCTTTTCTCTACAGTTTAAATAAACATTAGTCCTGGATTTGAACTATAAACACACACACACACACACACACACACGCACGCACGCACGCACGCACGCACGCACGCACGCACGCACGCACGCACGCACACACACACACACACACACACACACACACACACAAAACAACAACAACAACACAACAACAGATAGTATGTCAGTAACCAATAAACCAGTACGGTTATGTGAGGGCGATACCGATTTTGTCTGCAGACAGTAAACGTTAAAAATACAAAATATAACAGAGACTCTCAAGACTCAAGACTCAAATGGTTTATTTGACTTGAGCGAGTGCTCATATCAACATACACAAAACGGTACACAAAAATAATGTACACATAAGCCTGAAAATGCATTAGTTCCCAGTCCCACAAAACCATTAGTCTGTGCATCCACGTAACACAGGTCACAAAACTGCATCAGTTGTGGGCTGGGGGGAGGGGGAGGAGGGGCGGCAGGCAGGGGCGGATGTGGGCGTGGGGAGTGAGGCGGGGTCGGGGGGGGGGGGGGGGGGGGGGGGGAGGGGGAGTAAAAAAGGGAAGGAAAAAATAGAAGAAAAATAATCATGTACACGAATAACATATGTACGTATTTTGTGATCCAAGTGGCCACCAGCCCTTGCACTGCAGAAAAACCCGAGGTAGATTATCAAGGTGCAGCACTACAACACCTCCTACATAAAGTCAAGAAGCTCAAAACACAGAAATAGAGTTGCATATGTGTGTTTAGTGACAGTTCAGTTAGTTTCTGTAACATTACAAATTTTGCGGGAAATGTCACAAATATGCGATCTGTGTTCATTCTCGGCATATATTTAACAGTACTATACATACCAAAATGACACAAGAACGTGCCGGACAAAATTTGCAGATTAAACACGGCGTGTATGTAACTGAATAAACATGTACTCATTGGGTAGGGTCTGCAAATAGTAAAATACAAGTAGAAACAAGAAACACCACAGATAAAGTCTTAAAATCTAGTTTAGCTGTGGCTGTGTTCTAAGTTTCAAGCTATGATAAATATAACGCGCAACGTTGGTCATATGCTCAGTGTCGTTCAGAATAGTTATTTGTTTTCTCCAGTCCTGACAGTATACTTGTGGCAAAAAATTTGACCTTAAAGCTTCTGTGGCTTTGCATACAAACAGAAAATGGATTTCGTCATCCACACAACATTTACACAGAGGACAAGATAAATCGTCAGAGGGATCAGTTGAATAGCGTAATTTGTGTGTTTTTATCTCAGAAATACCCATTCTGAATCTAATAAAGACGTCCCTCAATGCTTTATTAGTCACGCAATAAAAATATGGCTCGAGTGAATGTTCTAATTTAAATATACGGTAGACTGAATACCTGTCACGTTCGTGAATTCTGTCATCCCATCCTTGCCTCCAGCAGTCAGTTATGCGTTCCCTGAATACACGCAAAAACCAGTTTACATTTTGCACACCTTGATTAGCCCACACGTATCCAAACCCATACATCATCAAATTCCCGTGTACGGCGGATACCCAGCATTGTCTTCCGTTGTTATGTACATTTGCTAGCATGTTGTAAGCTTTCCTTGGTAGTCTTCCAGCTTCCATTCTCATAAGTCTAAGCCAAAAACGTATTGAGCTAACTTTAGCATCCAGATGTAGTGGTGTTCTTCCAGTTTCCCCGTATACCATATCGTTTGGTGTTTTGGGAGATACGTTTAGAAGTCTTTTCAGAGCAAACAAGTGAGCCTTTTCTATTTGTAAATCCATTTGCATTCCCCAGATTTCTGATCCATATAACAATATAGGTTTAATTTGTGAATCAAATAATTTCAAAAAAATATTCGGAGAAACATCGCCAAGCTTCCATAAAGTTTTGAATATTTCAACAATACCTGCTTTTGCTTTCGCTTTCTGGCTTTCAAGGGAATGAGAAAACGAGAGACGAGTACTAAACCACACACCCAAATATTTATACGCATTTACGACTTTTACAACATAGTCTTTATAGTACCATTTTTCACATCTGGCAAGATAACCACCATTCCTAAACACAACGATATTTGACTTCTCTAAATTCACAGTAAGATCTAGGGCGTCGGCGTTTCTTGCCAACAAATTTAGCTGATGCTGTAGACCTACTGGAGTGTAAGAAAGCAAAACCACATCATCAGCGAACAGCATGATGAACAGTTCAATGATATCTGGGTGTAGCTGGACACCGTGTTTCCCATTATTCATTATGTCAAGTGATAACTCGTTAATTAAGAGAGAGAAGAGCAGCGGGCTAGTTATTTCCCCTTGTTTCAACCCCTTCTGACAGAAGAAGAAGTCTGTCAAACCTGCACCGTTGCCACATCTGACTCTAGCCTTTACGACGCGATACATACTCTGTATAGCATAATACATCTTACCGCTCAAACCATGTTTTAACAAAATCGGCCATAACTTTGCATACGATATTAAGTCAAATGCCTTTTTAAAGTCAATGAAGGCAACATACAGTTTCTTCTTGTGTAACAAATATTTTTGAATAACAGCAAATAATGTAAAGATGTGGTCAGTAGTTGAGTAATCCCGCCTAAAACCCGCTTGTTCTTCTCCAATAGATCCATTTTCTTCTATCCATGTAACCAATCTTTTGTTAAGAATATAACTATATAGCTTACTACATACGTTTAGCAATGAAATACCCCGGTAGTTATTAAGGTCTTGTGTGTTACCTTTTTTGTGGAGTGGCTGTATTATTGCTTCTGTCCATGCATCAGGAAACTGTCCCGAAGAGAACACATGATTGAAAAGTCCCACAAGGAACGGAGTTATGATTTCCGCGGAATGTATAAATATCTCTGGAATTAAAGTATCTGGTCCACCCGCCTTATTCTGTTTTAGATGGCTGATCGCTTCTACGACTTCGTTGTGAGAAATATCCCCGTTCAACTGAAGGTTAAATGTTTCAGAAAAGCTTTCATGCAAAGAACCATCAAAAACGTTCTCATAAGGTTCAGTGGTGGCATTAAACACATTTGAAAAATGTTCTAACCATACTTCTTTATCAATATTTCCAGTCACTCTTTTCTTAGAAGAGATTCTTTTTAAGGTAGACCAGAATGTCTTTGGATCTTTCGCGCTGTTTATCAGTTTGTTTTTCATTTCAGTTTTATAGCAGTCAGATTTTCTTGTGAGCAATTTTCTGTACTGTTTGCGGAGTTCAACATACCTAGTTCTATCTTCCACTGAATTACTTCTTCTAAAATTTCGAAGTGTACGCTTAACTTCAGTTTTTGCTTGTTGGCATTCTTTATCAAACCATGTTTGTCTCGGGTACTGCTTTGTTACCTTTACTTTTTTGTTCATGCACTCAGACACACGTTTCATAATGGCAGTGAACATACTGACTGCCTGATTTATGTTAACAGGAATGGCCTGTTTTGCTGCGTCTAAATCTTTAATAGTATTTCTCTCCTTTAGTTTCTCTGTAAAAATACTCAGGTTTTCTGGCATCCAAATAAGCCTTTCAAAGGAAAAGGGCTTAAAATCGGGGGTAAGCACAACATCATCTACACATTTCAATACACACAAAATCGGCATATGTTGTGAGAAAATTCTTTCTTCTATACACATTTTTTGCGGAAGGTGTGCAATGGACCGCGAAAGTGCAAAATAATCAATGACGCTGTTACCAGTAGCTGACACAAAGGTGTAGAGACCTCTCTCGTCGCCTTCACAAGCACCGTTAAGCAAATATAGGTCAAACTGTGTACATAGTTCCAAAAACAATTTACCAAAGTCATTTTTTTCAGAATCCTGAGACCTTCTTTGTCCTTGAGCACCATACTGCTCATCCTGTGCTACTGTAGTAAAGTATTCCATATCCAGCACGTGGTATGGTTGCTTGTTACCTGTTCGTGCGTTAAAATCACCGCATAGTAAGAATGGGACATTGCCATATTTTTCCGTTATTGTGAGCAAACAATGCTCCACAGCTGAAATACCATTGTTAAAATTTGATTTTGAATACAGCGGTGACTTTAGGGGGGCTGAGTAGACACAAATGAGAAAAACATCAGTTGATATGCCAAACAGTCGTCTCGATAGTTTCATAGTAATTATGTTTTCAACTCCCAAATCTATCTCTTGTACATAGTCCGCCAACCAATGCTTTTTTAATGAGAAGTAAGACGCCACCAGATCTGCGACCTGCTCTAGAAAGTTTAACAGCTGGCGACACAAAGTGTATAAAATTGTAGAACACATTTGTCTTCAAATCTTCCACAAATGTTTCAAGAAGGCTCACAAAGTCAAATTTGTTCACGTACGAAATAAAGTCCGCATCATTTATCTTCGATCTCAATCCGCATATGTTATATGACAGAAAGGAAACTGATTTTACCTTCGCAGCTGTGCGTGGGCCTCGGCCACTGTCCTATTTCCCAGAATTCTTGTTCTTACCTCCCTTCTGCTTTGTGGTCACAACTCTACGGTCGGCGACACTGGTTGTTCTGGTCTGTGTGGGTAGCTTGGCTAACCACGTGTCTATGGTGGAGGACTTCAAACAACGTGCATTCGAGGCCTGTCGGGTCACCCTAGGAGATACCAAAGACATTCTCCAGGGTGTTAGCGTGGTATCTGATGTCACGGGGCGTGTGCGTGTGTCTGTGTGCGGTGTCTGAGTGTCAGCAATGACGTGGCTGTAAAGACGATCACCAGGTGAAATCGCCGCCACACCATGGACGGTTGGTCTGCTTGTTCCGTCGTCAGCCTGGGTCGTCCCGCGGTTTCCCTCTGTTTGGTCTGGCAGGCTTGCCGAGCCGGGGTCAGCTGGCGGAGATTCCTGCGTGGTCCTGTCGAGCAGCTGGCGTGGAGCAACGTCTTGTAGTTTCCTAGGTGAGGCGGTGGTCTGGGTAGACGTATCTGTGACTGCAGCTGGTGCTGGTGGGGTCTCCGGGGCGGGGGCGGTCTCCGGTGGTGCTTCGTTGGTACGGGCGTTGCCTGGTAAACCATGAGCGAACGATCTGCCGGTAGACTCACTGGCGATGTCTTTATATAGACTATGGGAGGTAAGTACACAGGAACTGTTCTCAGTTTTATGTGCAGCCCTGTGGCTACACATTAGTCCACATGCTGTGTCACCACTTAAGGCGGCTGCCGCATACGTTTCAACATCGTGAGGTTGTTGGGAAGTCATCTCTCTACTTGGGACAAGCAATGGTGTCTGTCGCGCAGTGGCTGCTTGGTTGTACGGTTGCTGGGTCTCACTTGTGGTTAGGGGAACTTCAGGGGTTGCGTCGTTGTTGTCCTGCGGGCTGACATCATCATCCATCATCTGGGGGTCTTCAAAGGCTGTTCCCCACGTCACCATGCTGACTTGGTCAAGGTCAGGAGGTGAGTCCTGAGCTGGAGTGATCACGGGGATGTTTTCGATGTCCTGGCCGAGGATATCGCTGCTCAGCTCACGAAGAAGACTGTCAGTGCTCGACACGGGCTCGTACTGACAGTCAACACTCCTGTCGTGCGTTGCAGCGTCCGCTTGACCGTCTGTGACGTCTAAAAAAGCTGTGCCAGGAAGGTGAAGGTCTCCATTGTGGCTGTTGTTGACGAGAGGAAAGCTGTCTATGTTGTAGATATAGACTGAGTTGTTGAGC
>CAUZXP010000560.1:46143-48643 GCA_963584105.1 Alviniconcha strummeri | reverse complement strand
TATTTTATTCCGTGGGCCCACACGGGATATGGCGTTAGCCAATACGAACACGGTTAAAACATGTGGAAAGGATATGGAGAAACAGAAAGAAGAAGAAAAAAGTGGACTGGTAAGGTAGAAATTAAGTTTAAAAAAAAAAAAAAAAAAAAGGGCAGTAGGCGAAGCGTGCGTGTCTATATTCGGACCTACTCCATGCTTTAACGGGAGAAGATATGTCAGCTGTGCGTTCTCATCTGAATCCACAGAAGCCCACTGAAGCAAGTGTTTCCCCAAAATGTGTGATTTAATATAATGTTTGTTCGTTCTGAGGTGACCGTGTGCGGTTGGCGGAAAGTTAGAATTCAAGAACTAGCTAACTTTGCCGTTCTCCGTGTTAACATGCAGTCACTATTGCAACTCATTTTGTATGTGGATTTTCTGGGTATTCAACTCACAAAACGGTAGGCGTACTTAGCGTTGTCGTTTTGCGATCCTCTGATCCTTTTGCAGTTCACCAGAGTCTTCACCCACCTGGCAGACTACAGCGGCAAGCCTCCCGCCTCAGAGAAGGAAGTGACGTCAGACTCGGTCACGTCACACCGGCGCTGCGCGGTCCCAGAAGACCCCAGGGGCGGGCCGTGTTCAGGGACGACATCTTCCGGTATACTTTGGCTGATCCCTCGCTAACTGGAAATTCTATTGCTGAACACACCCACTGCCACCTTTTGCAGTCTATTCTTTAACACACCCACTGCCACCTTTTGCAGTCTATTCTTTAACACACCCACTGCCACCTTTTGCAGTCTATTCTTTAACACACCCACTGCCACCTTTTGCAGTCTATTCTTTAACACACCCACTGCCAGCTATTGCAGTCTATTCTTTAACACACACACTGCCACCTTTTGCAGTCTATTCTTTAACACACCCACTGCCAGCTATTGCAGTCTATTCTTTAACACACCCACTGCCAGCTATTGCAGTCTATTCTTTAACACACCCACTGCCAGCTATTGCAGTCTATTCTTTAACACACACACTGCCACCTTTTGCAGTCTATTCTTTAACACACCCACTGCCAGCTATTGCAGTCTATTCTTTAACACACACACTGCCACCTTTTGCAGTCTATTCTTTAACACACCCACTGCCAGCTATTGCAGTCTATTCTTTAACACACCCACTGCCAGCTATTGCAGTCTATTCTTTAACACACCCACTGCCAGCTATTGCAGTCTATTCTTTAACACACCCACTGCCAGCTATTGCAGTCTATTCTTTAACACACACACTGCCACCTTTTGCAGTCTATTCTTTAACACACCCACTGCCAGCTATTGCAGTCTATTCTTTAACACACCCACTGCCAGCTATTGCAGTCTATTCTTTAACACACCCACTGCCAGCTATTGCAGTCTATTCTTTAACACACCCACTGCCAGCTATTGCAGTCTATTCTTTAACACACCCACTGCCAGCTATTGCAGTCTATTCTTTAACACACACACTGCCACCTTTTGCAGTCTATTCTTTAACACACCCACTGCCAGCTATTGCAGTCTATTCTTTAACATACCCACTGCCACCTATTGCAGTCTATTCTTTAACATACCCACTGCCACCTATTTCAGTCTCAGGGAATAAATGACAGCAAAGAACTATCATAAACGGTGAACCCACACAGTAGTCACACTCAGTGAACGAGTTACGCCCCATGTCAGCAGTCACATGACAGTGACCGCTGACGTTACTCCGTTGTGCGTATTCACAACCTGCTCAAGATGCAAGGGCGCCGACCTAACTGTTTGACCTTGGTTCAGTGAGTTTAGCGGTGTTGTACTGATCCAAACACATGAACATGGTTAAAAAGAACGCTATTTACTACGACAAAACGCGATACAGTACAAGTGATTTTTCCAACCACTGGAGACCAACACACCACAACCAGTAGAGGATATGTAGCCTACAATTTCATTTTCACTGTTTCACTGTTGTTTAACTAATCTTTCGTCGCTTGAAAAAGGGGCTTACTTAGAATATTCGCTTGTCGTGTATTGTCATATTGAATAAGTGTTCTGTTTACTATTTAATGTGTTTAATCTTGTTTTAGGGCCTTAGCAGTCATCCTTGTTTCAGTCTTTTTTCTCTCTCTTTTTTTCTTTCTTTTAAATCAGATAACTGTTAAAATATTTGACACAGTCATGACGTCTGCATTTATTTTACACTTTTTTGTGCCGTGAAAGATAACATCCTCGTACACAATCGTCTGTGATAAATACAGGGAAAAAAATTATTTCTAAAATATTCACGGCCAATACAATTGACTTCAAACAATGAATGACGGTTCATGCTTGTCGGTTATTTCTAAATCACCATTACTGAAGGACAGTTTGTGACAATTGATTCGAAGAGAAAAAACCTCAGGAGCTATATCGATAGGAATGGAATACTAATTGGAATACTACTAATAATAACACTAATAATAACAACACTAATAATAATAATATAACAACAACAACAA
>CAUZXP010000560.1:25614-38114 GCA_963584105.1 Alviniconcha strummeri | reverse complement strand
GAGTTGGCAAATTCCTTCAATCTACTCATTGGGCTTGCTGAGCTTTTCTTCAACCTGAGTTCCACTGTCAATTTCTTTGTGTACTACGTAACGGGCACAAAGTTCAGAGAAACTTTTCACGTCCTGATCAAGTGGAAAGCTACAACAGCCATGGGCACGACAAACATCAACTCGGATTCGACTGCAACAGTTGCAATAACTCTGGCGTCTGTGGAACCAGCCACTAGCGTCGACATGTGAAGAAATGTGTTCGTTTGTTTAGAGCCACTGGTTCATCATTCAAGGTTTTGAATTCTATATACATTCTCAAGGAAACGAATGATTTTGACAAAATTTAGTTAATCACATCCTGATAGGTCTTAATCTTTTGTTGGCGTTGTTGACTCGTTTGATTTTTGTTTTGTTCAATGCAATTTATAAAAGTGGTGTATAATATTCATATACTATATTTTGCCCTGATATGACCTACCAGGCTGACCGGACGTTAAAAATCCATTATCCATTTACATTAATTATATATATTATCATCATTCAGTAGACGATTTTCGGAAAAGACTGGGAGATAACCTGGTAAGTCCGCGCGAGCGTTTTTGTCACAGTTGTCCTTCCTATGAGCAGGAGTTGGGAGGACAATCGAATGTCAGCTAGGCCAAGTGTAGAGTGGACAAGCGAGAACAGCTAGGCCAAGTGTAGGGTGAACAAGCGAGAACAACTAGGCCAAGTGTAGGATGACAACTAGGCCAAGTGTAGGGTGGACAAGCGAGAACAGTAGGCCAAGTGTAGGGTGAACAAGCGAGAACAGCTAGGCCATGTGTATGGCGGAAGAACAGCGTTCAAAACAAGAAGAAGAAAACAGAAGACCTGTTCAGCCCAGCTAGTGCTAGTACCAGAAGCCTCGCCTAGGCCAGTGTCCGCCTCGATCGGTTGCCTCGTCACTCCCTCCACCTGATTAGCACTTAGTCTCGTCACTCCCTCCACCTGGTTAGGACCTAGTGTCGTCACACCATCCACTAGGCCTTACCTCCCTCCACCCGATTAGGACTTAGAGCACCTCGATCGGGTACCTCGTGACTCCCTACACACGATTAGGACTTAGTGCACCTCGATCGGGTACCTCGTGGCTCCCTCCACCCGATTAGGACTCAGTGCACCTTGATCGGGTACTTCGTGACTCCCTACATCCGATTAGGAATTAGTGCACCTTTCTCAGGTACCTCGTGACTCACTGCATCCATTAGGACTTGGTGCATCTTTCTCTATCTATCTATCTATCTATCTATCTATCTATCTATCTATCTATCTATCTATCTATCTATCTATCTGTCTGTCTATCTATCTATCTATCTATCTATCTATCTATCTATCTATCTATCTATCTATCTATCTATCTATCTAGACACACAAATATCTGCATTGGAACCTTCTGACGACTCATACATATGGAAGGAGAGCCGAACGTATGGACTCTTTAAAAAATCGGGTTATGGGGCTATACGCCTATAAACCTTAATTTGATCATTAAGTATGTGGACCCTAATTAAATGGTTACACAGAAGAACTATTGCTGACCGTCTACCACTGACAAAAGTGGGCGTAAGAAAAGGGTGGCCCTGGGTGATGGTTTGTCAAGATTGATCAAATAGACGATTTCCGGAAATAACAGGCAAAGATAATTTAACAGTGTTTTCTTACTCCGGAAGAGTGAAGTCCCCTGAATGGAGGCGGCAGCTGAGAAGAGCCGATCTGCGACAGTTTTAGATCTTCAGGCATGGAGCTATTATAATTTATACTAGACTACCAGATGTGGGAACCTACTATCCGATCTGCATGTTCCCGACGAACAGTGAGCGCTTGATCGGCATTTCTGATGCCTTTACTGCCTTTGTTTACGGGTATCCTTCATCTTGCCCACGTGCTCAGTGTCCCTCCAACAAAAGCGTGACTACTCTGCGCTACACCCGCAGGCATGGACCTGATAATATATACAGGCCATGCCTGTAGGCACTTACCGAGTGCAGTCCCCTGGATTTCCGAAGATCGTCTATTTCTCTGCCCTCAGTAACACGATGTTGTTCGTGTATATGTATTGGTGGTCAAGCCATTAACAGTCTGTATTGTATTCACCGGGTTTGGTGTTTTTTTGAGTTTTAGACTTGATGGTCACACACACGCGTAACACACACACACACACACACACACACACACACACACACACACACACACACACACACACGTAACACACACACACACACACACACACACACACACACACACACACACACACACACGTAACACACACACACAAACACACACACACACACACACACACGTAACACACACACACACACACACACACACACACACACACACACACACACGTAACACACACACACACACACACACACACACACACACACACACACACACGTAACACACACACACAAACACACACACACACACACACACACACACACACACACCACACATGCACACACACACACACATACACACACACACACACACACACACACACACACACACACACACACACACACACACACACACGCGAGGGCGCGCACGCACACAAACATAAATGCAGCCTCAAACCGGTACGGCTGAAGTCATACAATTATAAATATATTTTAGTTGAGCAGCATTGTCCTTCAACCCTATTAGTATGCACAAGGTGTATATTTGTGTGTGTGTGTGTGTGTGTGTGTGTGTGTGTGTGTGTGTGTGTGTGTGTGTGTGTGTGTGTGTGTGTGTATGTGCGTGCGTGCGTGTTGCACATGGTCAGTTGTGTTTGAGCCCGTGTCAGTGTTTACATTATGCATTAGCTGTCTGTTAAATTCATAACTATCTCAATCTCGATTTCCGTTGTAAAATGTGTTCTAGTATGTTTGTATTGCTCAACGCTTGGATTCGCAGGACGTGCAGTTTAGAGATTTCCATCACTGTAATAATAATCATTATGAATAGCCTCCGCATGTAGGATGTTGCTGTGCTGTTGTTGTTTCTGCTGCCGCTGGGCCCAGCGTTACACCCGTGGTGGTGGTGCTGCTCCTCGTCTCTTTGTTGTCTAGAAGCAGACGCCGGGGCTCCCGGGGCTCAAGACATAACACGCTATGGATCCGAACGTGTCTGTAAATCGTCGTCAAACGCGGCCTCTGTCAGTGTGCCTCCTTCAGATGGCAGCCCACTAACGATCTGACGTCTCCTCCAAGGTCCTCTGGGCAGGCCACAGTGCGGATTAATCATCCTTGGCTGTGGCCGGAATCATCCTTGGGTGGCCGGAATCATCCTTGGGTGTGGCTGGAATCATCCTTGGCTGTGGCCAAAATCATCCTTGGGTGAAGCCGGAATCATCCTTGGGTGTGGCCGGAATCATCCTTGGGTGTGGCCGGAATCATCCTTGGGTGTGGCCAGAATCATCCTTGGGTGTGACCGAAATCATCCTTGGCTGTGGCCGGAATCACCCTTGGGTGGCCGGGATCATCCTTGGGTGTGACCGGGATCATCCTTTCGTGTGGCCGGAATCATCCTTTCGTGTGGCCGGACTCACCCATGGGTGTGGACGGAATCATCCTTGGTTGCGGCCAGAATCATCCTTGCGTGTGGCCGAATCACCCATGTGTGTGGCCGGAATCACCCATGTGTGTGGCTGGTGTCATCATTGCGTGTGGTCGGAATCATCCTTGGGTGTGGCCGGAATCATCCTTGGGTATGGTCGGAATCATCCTTGGGTGTGGTCGGAATCATCCTTGGGTGATGGAAACAAGAAAACAAGAAAAAGAAAAAAAGAAGATAGACACAGATAGATACATATATACATACATATAAATGTAGAGAACCTGTAATGTACATATAAACTGACATATAAATATATAGCAAGGGGATGTAAGAGTGTTTTTTATGCTTCTGTGTATATGGAGGTGCAGGTATTACGATTTTTTCAAGTTAAAATTAACTCACTGTGGCATGATCCAAACACACAGAAGGTTTAAAAGAACGCTGTTTACTGGGACAAAACACAACCTGCAAACTGTCGGGGTAATCCCCTTTAGTAAGCTACAAAACGACATTTAAACAACAGTTAAACAGCGAAAAACGATCAAAAGTAAGGCGGAAAGCTAATCCACTTATCCCACTTAACTTTTATTGGGGTTGATCTAGGTTGTCTTTGTGCCAAGCACTGGATAGAAAACAACCTAGAACCACCAGCACCCCCGCCCCCAACCCCCATAAGAAAAGAAGAGAAGATAAGTGGATACGATTTCCATCTCATTTTTATTCATCGTTTTTCACCCTTTAACTGTTGTTTAAATGTTGTTTTGTAGCTTGATAAAGGGAAATACCCCGAACATATGCAGGTTGTGTTTTGTCCAAATAAATAGCGTTCTAGTGAAACTTTTTATGTGTTTGAATCTTGTTTTAGAACACTAGCAGTCATTCTTGGTTATTTGTAGCATTGTAGCAACGGCAGATATGAGTTGGCTTTTGTGCTAATATCTTCACCGTTGAGAAGTAAACCTCAATCAATCAATCAGTCAGTTTCCTATTTGTTTTTCATTTTGTCGTGGTTTGCTAGTTCTTTTGATCTTTAAAAAAAAAATTTTTTTTGTTAAACCATCCTGATCGCAAACTAAATTTATCCCACGCGAGAGTTATGTCCCCTTCGATGTCGAGAGGACGCGTTTTTTGAGGCTGGTGTTGTATTGTGACTTTTTTCTTCACATTCCATGTTTTCGGGTGTTTGGTTCGTGTTTGATTCGTGTCGGACTGTTGGAGTACGTTCGGGCTGAAGGGTGGTGAAGTCAGTTTGGTGAATCGGAGGAGGACGAAGGTGTGGTGCTTCTTTTCACGGTTTTCGTTTCTTTCTTTTCACTGACACTCCATTTTGCCGTTTCATTTTGTTATTGTATAGTGAGCGACTGCTCGTCGTGATCCCACCTAGATGGCAGTTGAGCCCGTTTTTCTACTTCGGCGAAACCTGCCTGCTAATGACAGTTTGAAATATGACACTCTAGAGATCTGCCTAGCAGCGGAAAAAGTGAGCGGGACGGAAACGATACTTGGGGCCCAGGAAATAAGAGGACTGTGGCGCGTGTATCCTCTCACCAGAACCGCCAGAAACAAGCTGCTGATAGAGAACCTCACTCTCAGGCAGAAAACGACAAAAACCATTTCATCGTGAGAGGTGGTAGCGGAGAGGTGGTGCCGGTCACAAAAGTATGGATCTCGGACATTCCGATTTCAGTTGACGGAAAGGACATAGAGACAGCATTGGTCAGACTGGGGTGTGTGTTGAGATCCTCTCTGATAAACGAAAAGATCAGAAACAAGGACGGGAAATTGACACGATTCCTAACCGGCCGGCGGTTTGTGTTTGTCAACATCCCTCAAAGGCCTATGGAAAGGACAGTAAAGATCGGGGGATTCACCGCGCGCTTGTATTACAAGGAACGGCCGAGGGCCGACCCACAGAGACAACGTGCTCCAGGTGCTTGGAGAGAGGACATCGCGTCTCTGTGTGTCCAAACAACATCCGATGCAGAGAGTGCCGTCAGGAGGGTCACAAGCTTGGTGATCCAGTCTGTGATGCCGTCTCCGTGTGGGGGCCACAAGGCAGTGTGGGACAACGAGGATACACCCAGGTCTCCAATGCCACGGAATCCCCGACCCCCAGGTCACCAACATCAGGGAACCCCTGACCCCCGACGCCCAGTTCGCAACGCCAGGGAACCCCCGTCCCAGCACGAGACGTCCGACAACGAGGCTTCCAGCGGTGACGAGGACCAGTGGGAGGATCCCCTTCCGGCGATCGACGACACGCCATCGGAACAGACGAGTCAGAAAGCCTCCGCCAGACAGTTATCAGTAACCAAGAAGACCAAGGTCAGTGGCAAAAAGCAAGCACGGGACAGCAAGAAAAAAAGAAGAAAAAAACGGAACTTGTGAATAGAGGCAGACAGTTGGCAAGGGTTCACGGGAAACAGACAAAGTTGGCCTTTGAGCAGTGCACGCGTGACGCCACGCCCAAACGGACAAGGTCAGATACCGGGGATTCTCCTGGTAGCACGAGTATGAACGGAAAACACGCCAGGCTGACCGACACGGGTGAAGCGGGTGACACCATGCAGAACCCCATGTCACAGCCCAGCTGAGTGACACCGACGCTGTGAACTGCTCGCTGAGTGTGTGTGTCACGGACTTTCGCTTCTGTCCGCGGACTTTCCAAATGGCATGCGATTCTACTCTTCGGTTGTTTTCTGTTAACGTTCGGGGGCTCCGATCAAAACTGAAACGAAAATCTATGTTTACATATTTCAGAGAGAGAAAATATGACACAATTTGTTTGCAGGAAACATACATAAGTAAAGATGTAAGTGAGGGATGGGAAAAGAGTGGGGTGGGAAACTGATCTATAATGAGTGTACCTCCCACAGCTCTGGTCAAGTGATTTTGTTCAGAAATGGTGTTACTATAAATGAGGTCAACATCGTATATAATTCTAGAAGAATTCTTAGAACTAAGTTTGAAATGGTGAGTAACCAGATTGCAGTGGTAAACTTGTATGCTCCTGCTGGGTCACAAGAAAAAAAGTGTTTTTTTGACGAACTTGCCTGTGCTATTAAAGATATTAACGTGGATTATATTTTAGTCTGTGGAGACTTTAACTGTGTCTTAAAACATAATTTAGACATTATTTCTGGTGAAAAACATATTGAAAGGGTTGTGTTGAAATTTAACGATTTGCTTAGTGACTGTGACTTGCATGATACATGGAGATTATTTCAGCCAGAAGGCAAAGAATATACATGGTGTAACAGAAATCCATTTGTTGCTAGAAGACTAGATTATATACTGCCAAACTCAATGTGTTTTGACAAAATCATTGAATGTAATATTCATTCTGTCGCCTCTACAGATCACAGAGGATGTTCTGTTTTAGTCAAGTTTGCAGAGATTGAAAGAGGCCCAGGCTACTGGAAATTTAATAATTCTCTTCTGAAAGATTCCATATTTGTTAATCAAATGAACACCGTAATTGATAACCACACCGCTGGCTTAGATAGCAAATCAGACAATCAGTTGGAATGGGAACTTCTAAAGGTGAAAATTAAAGACTTTACACGAAACTATAGTAAACAGAAATCAATTACAGAAATACACTGGCAGAACTGTATGGTAAACTGAATGACACTGACTCAGCCCTTGCCGCTAACCCAGAATGTGTCGCTACCCAAAACCAGCGTGACCAGGTCAAAATAAAAATAGAACTGCTCGAGCGACAGAAATCCCGTGCAGCACAGGTGCGTGCTCGGGTCAAGTGAGTAGAGGAAGGGAAAGACAGTATTTTTTGAACTTAGAAAAATCTAGAGCTAATTCAAAGATAATAGAAAGAGTGACGGACGACAAGGGGCGGACATTTACGAAGCAGGTAGACATTATGAATGCTTAAAGTTCTTTTTTCTAATTTGTATGAAAAGAAGATAGACAAAGAAGGGATGGAAGAAACAATAACCACTTTTATGGGAAACACAACAACACCAACAATCTCTGCAGCACAGAAAGATAAATGTGAAGGGGTGGTGGAGGAAAGTGAACTTTTATATGCATTAAAACAAATGAAAAACGGCTCAGCGCCGGGGTGTGATGGGATTACAGTCGAGTTTTTGAAAATGTTCTGGACACGCATTAGTAAACTTTTAGCCTTGTCGTTTAATTCTGCGTTTGAAAATGGGAATTTATTTTCATCACAAAGAATAGCTGTTATTACTTTGATACACAAAGGAAAAGACTTAGCAAGAGATAACCTAAAGAATTTAATATCACTAACCAACAGTGATTATAAACTGTTAGCAAAATGCTTAGCTCTCCGTTTAGGAGACGTCATAAATGATGTCAGCGGTGATCAAGTTGGCTGTATAAAGGGGCGCAGCGTGTCGTTGCTACAGCGACCCAGCACCCTGACCCTAGTATTGATCCGCAGGTGGACCCATCTCATCCCTCCCCTCACCCCTCATTCCCCCTTTGTTCCAGCGACCTCATGTCCCGATCCAAATATTGATCCGCAAGTGGACCAAGCTTACTTCGCTCCCCATCCCCCCCCGTCTCCCCATGGTTTTAACTATGATATATCCAAAACAAGCTTACTTTATAGATTGTCCCTAATATGCTTTTGGCATCTGAGGACATTAAGCAAAAACAGAACGAACGAAAGTTGCTACAGGGTTCCAGGCGAGATCAAAAGATCTTAGAGGAGGGAGGTGGAGCTGGACCCTCACTTTTGCCCAGAAGAGATCATGAGTAGGGAGGTGGAGCTGGGCTGAGCAAGCTGGACGTCTTTAGCTGACACTTTTTTGGGATTTGTATGGAAGAGGAGACTAAAAATTCTTGGTGTGTATTTTGCCTGTGATAAATGTGCCTTTCAAATTGAAGAGAACTGGACGGGAAGGGTGGAAAACATTAAAAGAGTAATTAATGCATAGGAAAAAAGAAACCTGAGCATTGCTGGCAAAGTCTGCATTATAAAAACATGTTTAATTTCACAGTTTGTATATATCATGCAAGCATTGGTAGTCCCAGATCCTGTTCTCACTCAGGTAAACAGAATATTATTTAGATTTTTGTGGCGTAAGAAAGACTATAATCGCAAGGCCTTTGAGAAAGTGAAGAGAACTGTTGTTTGTGGTGCTTTGGAAAATGGTGGACTCAACCTGATTGATTTAAAACAGATGCAAGCAGCGTTCTTGCTGCAATGGGTTGGACGGCTGTTCCAAGCGCAGGCGCTCGATAAGTGGAGTCATGTTCCTAAAAATATTTTTGCTCCCTTTGGAGACAAATACTTGTGTTTCTTTTCGAATCTGAAAAGTCGAGCTTTTGAAGGATTACAGATGATTACCTCTCACTTTTGGAGCGCTGTGTTAAAAAAAAGGGACTAGACTTGAACTATCACGACCCTTCTGTGCCTGTGCCAACTTTGTTATGGAACAACAGCCACATTAAGTATCAAGGAAATGTACCCATGTTTACGGATTGGATAATCGGGAAAAATATTGTATGTAAAAGACATTAAGGATCCTAGTGGATTCCTAACATTTCAGGACACATGTAACAAAATAGGCAACTCTCCCAGCCGGATTCTTCAATAGAATGTCGTGAGAGCGGCTGTTTACACAGTTTGTACACAGTCATAATGTTTGTACACAGTCATAATGTTTGTACACAGACATAATGTTTGTACACAGTAATGTTTGTACACAGACATAATGTTTGTACACAGTCATAATGTTTGTGATACAGCAGACCCTGAGTTGTCAGACCGGCCACTTTTTTGTAACAAAAAAATAAACACAGCGAAAGACTTTAGAAAGGCGCTAATTTTTATGTACGACTCTGTTCCGTGCGCAAAAGGCTTCTGGAGCAGGAAGTTGGATTAGAAATAGACGAACACATTTGGTCAATACCATCATTAGTAACGAAAGAAACAAGGCTACGGGTTCTAACAGTGGAAAATTCTGCATAATATTTGTAACCGAGTGTATTGTATACATGTTCCGGGCCATGACCCTGTAACCTTTTGTTTCCGGTCCTTTTCCTTTTTGATTGGGTGGGGTTTTTATGGCCCAATTATCTAAGGTGTTAAAAGTTGTGTCCCTGCAGAGGCAGGTTGTTTGTTTACTGTTGCGGCCGGTGTTCATGTGTTTTCATCAGGGGAGAGCCTGTAAGTAGTTATTTTTCTATGGCTTGTTGTTCTGTTGTTTCCTACTGATGTAAATAATGTATGTTTATAATGTTATCATGTTCACAACGTGCCTTGATTTTGGTTCTTGAATACGTGGGTAATTTCGGCGTCAGATTGCCGCCTGGTTGCAGCCGCTGTGGCGCCAGAGTACCTTGTTTGTGCGTTCATATCTTAAGCTTTTATGCCACAGGATGACCGATGTTTCCAAAATGTATATGTAGCTAGTATGTTATGTAGCCATTGCTGGATGTTCAGTTTGAGTGATGCTTTGCCGATGCAAAGTTATCCCTCTAAAGTATGGGTACTTTGTCAGTGCGGCATAACTTCTTTGTTTAGTTTCCTGCCGATCTATGTTTCTACATGAAATCGGTGGTATATTATGGCTAACACTTTGAAGATGTTGACTTCATAGTTGTAGAATGTTCAGTTTACTAGTTGAATATGGTGTAGTACCTAGGGGTGATTGTATAAACTGTGAGACATGTTATTTCTGTTTTGATCCGGCTTTTGTATGGCCGAGTCTTGGGCGTGCAGACTTTCACTCTACTTAGCTTGTAAACCCTTTCCGTGTCTTTGTGCGTGTACCCGAACTGGCCGGTGATGCGCGTCAGTGGGGGCAATTAGGTCTTTGTCTCTGTTCGCTAACCGAGCAGACAGATCAGCAGTTTAGGTTCTTGATGCGCTACCCGCTTCAGTAAGACGCTTGACGTTGTTCACAGCCGGATATGCTCTGCTAGTCAGTAACAGTAACATGCTGTAACGCTTTGAGTAACGAGGCTGGAGCCGGTCAGTTTCTGACTGACTTCCTCCCGCTTACGGCATGGTCCCAAATGCCACCCGTGTTACTATCCGTCTCGTTCTGTGCTTAAGTGGAACAGTGCTGTAACAGTTATCTCACTCTTCCTGTTTAGTTAAGAACGAGCTTGGTAATTCGCATTCTTCGCTGTTACTTTATTGTATACTTCATTATACTGGGAGTTCATCAGTTAATTGATTGGCCGTCTCTTGTATACTCACCGTGACTCTGAGAGATACGGGTTTTAAGTGTAAGTCAAGCACACGATTTATGTGCTTGATTATTAATCATTTTGTCGTGTATTATAGTAACCCACAGGTAAACTACATGGTTACTGTATTTATTAGATTAGTAATTGCTGTTGTTTATACTTTACATTTGCTTTCATGTTCTAAATGTTTTGTTTGCTTGTGTCTTTTCCAATGCAGACACTGTTTCCTGGTTGGTTGGTGTACAAATAAAATTTATGTTATAGCAACCTCTGACTTGTGACTCTTCATCCATGCTTCCCCATCCCCACTATCCTACATATTTATCCCACAAACATATTACTGTGCAAGATGAAAGTGAGAGATGATCAGATGTGCTCATATTGTAATGATGTAGTAGATTACATTGAACACTTCATTTTCGACTGTCCGATGATTAAGAAATTTTGGAATTACATTGAACAATATATTCTAATTACTTTTGACATTCAGACCCATTTAACTGTTGTTGATGTTTTGTTCGGAATAAAACACCATAACTACGGGAAGGTCAAAACTAAACTAATAAACATGTCATATTAATAGCGAAAAGGTGTATAAGTATGTACAAAAACAAAACAAAAACTAACGCCTTCCTTCCATTGTCCATGATATTTGAAAATCAGCTCAGGTTCCGAAATGTTTAATAATTGTTATAATTATAGTAATTATAGTGCGGGATGTACATGTGAGGAACAAAAATCATACAAAGACGTGTGAATGCGTGAGCGAGAGTAATACTATAACGATGGATGAATGTTTCTGAATAAAAGCCCCACGATGATGTGCTTGGCAAAACAAAACAAAAAAACCCACCTTTATCCCACGCAGTGAAATGAAGTGCATACCAGATGAAAACCATTGACGCTGATGAATTTCTGATTGAAACACACACACACACACACACACACACACACACACACACACACACACACACACACACACACACACACACACACACACACACACACACACTTTAGATTCTTTATTCACCAAGTTTTACAATGTAATGGTGCGGAGTGGTCAAAGGACAAGACACAGGCAGCGGAGTCAATAAAGTGGAGACCACAGCAGGCGTATGGCAGCAATCAGTTTTTACTTGTTCAGCCGCAGACAGTTTTCAGCACACACACAAAATCATCATGCTCACGCATAGATAAGAGAACGGCGCGGGCCACAGGGAACACACGCTATCGCTACAGTAAAATCGCCCCTCTGGACCACAAAATGGCTGACAATTGTGTTTCCCTGGCCCGCACAAATACACTTTCCTCTACAATAACTAAACTAATTAAAACATCAAAAACATCAAATAAAAGCTACAGTTACAATCTTTTAAACCGTATAAACAAAATGTACACACATGACTTATTTTATTTACAACAAGAGTGGGAAGCGTGGCTTGCGCCTGTCTATATACAGATTCGTACAACTAAATCACAATGTGCAAAATATAAACGTCACTAAAACTTACATCGGAATAAAGAGCACGCTCCCACGGTTAAAATGGTACATAACAATTACAATACAATGCTCTGTAAGAGAAGCAAGACAAACTCAAAGACTAGCATTAAAACAATCGGTGCGAACTTTCGCCTGGGGCGCGTAACCTTAGTCGCAGCAGCGCTGATAGTGAGATTAAGTAGTCTATGAATACAACTTAGCTTCTACAGTACACAATACTTAATAACTTAATTTCAACCCAAAA
>CAUZXP010000560.1:15614-20614 GCA_963584105.1 Alviniconcha strummeri | reverse complement strand
TTGCTGAGATTTTCTTCAACCTGAGTTCCACTGTCAATTTCTTTGTGTACTACGTAACGGGCACAAAGTTCAGAGAAACTCTTCACGTCCTGATCAAGTGGAAAGCTACAACAGCCATGGGCACGACAAACAGCAACTCGGATTCGACTGCAACAGTTGCAAAAACTGTGGCGTCTGTGGAACCAGCCACTAGCGTCGACATGTGAAGAAATGTGTTCGTTTGTTTAGAGCCACTGATTCGTCATTCAAGGTTTTGAATTCTATATACATTCTCAAGGAAACGAATTATTTTGAAAAAAATTAGTTAATCACATGCTGAAAGGTTTTAAGTTTTCGTTGGCATTGTTGACTCGTTAGATTTTTATTATGTTCAATACAATTTATAAAAGTGGTGTATGACGTTAATATACCATATTTTAACTGATGTGACCTACCAGGCTTACCGGACGTTAAAAATCAATTACATATTTACATTAATTCTATATAATTATTATCATCATTCACTTGACGATTTTCGGAAAAGAAGGGGAGATAACCAGGTAAGTCCGCGCGAGCGTTTTGTCACAGTTGTCCTTCCTATGAGCAGGAGTTGGGAGGACGAGCAAGTGTCAGCTAGGCCAAGTGTAGGGTGAACAAGCGAGAACAGCTAAGCCGAGTGTAGGGTGAACAAGCGAGAACAGCTAGGCCAAGTGTAGGGTGAACAATCGAGAACAGCTAGGCCAAGTGTAGGGTGAACAATCGAGAACAGCTAGGCCAAATGTAGGGTGAACAAGCGAGAACAGCTAGGCCAAATGTAGGGTGGACAAGCGAGAACAGTTAGGCCAAGTGTAGCGTGGACAAGCGAGAACAGCTAGGCCAAGTGTAGGGTGAACAATCGAGAACAGCTGGGCCAAGTGTAGGGTGAACAATCGAGAACAGCTAGGCCAAGTATAGGGTGAACAAGCGAGAACAGCTAGGCCAAATATAGGGTGAACAAGCGAGAACAGCTAGGCCAAATGTAGGGTGAACAAGCGAGAACAGCTAGGCCAAGTGTAGGGTGGACAAGCGAGAAAAGCTAGGCCAAGTGTAGGGTAGACGAACAGCGTTGAAAACAAGAAGAAGAAAACAGAAGACCTGTTCAGCCCAGCTAGTGCTAGTACCAGAAGCCTCGCCAAGGCCGCAGTCCGCCTCGATCGGTTACCTCGTCACTCCCTCCACCTGATTAGCACTTAGTCTCGTCACTCCCTCCACCTGATTAGGACTTAGTCTCGTCAGTCCCTCCACCTGGTTATGACTTAGTGTCGTCACACCATCTACCTGATTAGGCCTTACCTCCCTCCACCCGATTAGGACTTTGTGCACCTCGATCGGGTACCTCGTGACTCCCTGCATCCGATTAGGACTTAGTGCACCTCGATCGGGTACTTCGTGACTCCTTACATCCGATTAGGAATTAATGCACCTTTCTCAGGTACCTCGTGACTCACTGCATCCGTTCAGGACTTGGTGCATCTCTCTCTCTCTCTGGGGAGTTCTCTGCCCTTGGCTACCAGAGAGCAGCAAATAATTTGGAGCTCCACAATTTTATGCCATATTTTTGATTTCTATCAAAGCAAAAGTTGGATAAAGGGTACCTTCCGTTTGCTCTTCAGTCTGTGCTTGAAACCCTGATAACAAAATGCCATCTTACGTCATGGGACGTCCACGGTAAGGAAAAAACAACAACTCTGGTCCTCAGATGGGACAGTGACAACATGGCAGCCATTGCCAGGCCCAACCAGAGCGAATCGGTGAGTTTTGCACGATATCGCAAAAAGTCACCGAGTGAACTGAGACGTGACGCTCACCGCGCTATGACCAGACAACAGCAACTGCTCGCCCAAGGACAATCAGTTAAACCAAGTACGGACGACATTTCTTCTACACAGGTTACTGACACAAACTTTGCTTTGTTTGAAAGCCCAGCTACACAGCCAACCCTACCCTTTACGATCTACGATGACAGTTCAGACGATAGCGAAAAAGTGCAGGAAGAATATGTGATAACTAAAGAACATGAACCCGACAAAGACGAAAGTGAAAGTTTCTCGGAGACGACACACGAGTGATGTGCATAGTGGAACTGTGGAAGAGGGAAAAGATCAGATTCGCCAGTTCTGTGAGGAGCAACGTGGTACCATAGGTTACTACTTGTCAACTCTTGAAGAGGAGGAGAGAAATGCAGTTGTGGCGTCTGCTGAGAACCACACAGTACAGAAAGTGGTTTGTGACTATCGATACGGCAAGTATTCTTTGTATGCACTGACTACTGGAATTGTGTTTGAGTACGACTTGAAAACGTGTGTGGTGAAGGATTGGTTCCCGTCTGATCTGAAATATGGCACGGATCATTTAAACAAGACTATTGACTGTGTGAAAAGATGGCCAGAGGTAGACCCTCTCAGGTATGCAGATCACATCGATAGGATGAAACAACACATTGAATTCTGCTGTCGCATCATACAACAACACTGTCGCTGAGCTGATAGCACGTGCCGAAGCTGCAACTCGGAAAGAGACTACAACAACAAAAGTCCGTGGACATTCGGTGAACTATGAACTGTTCGATTCGTGGCAGGTGTGGCCAAATCTGTGAAAGACTGAACAGATCGCGATCAGACTTTCAAAATAACATGGCGGTATCCATGATATTCAAAATGTGTACATGTGTATTTCGTTTGGCGTTTGTGACGATCCCCTCCCCCCCTCCCCCCAACCACCCCGCTCAATGGGCTAAAAGCCTGGGAGTAATAAACCATCTGAATCTCTCTCTCTCTCTCTCTCTCTCTCTCTCTCTCTCTCTCTCTCTCTCTCTCTCTCTCTCTCTCTCTCTCCACACACAGATATCTGCATTGGAGCCTTCTGACGACTCGTGCATATGGAAGGAGAGCCGAACGTGTGGACTCTTTAGAAAATTAGGTTATGGGGCTATACGCCTATAAACCTTATTTTGATCATTACGCATGTGGGCCCTGATTAAATGGTTACACAGAAGAACTGTTGCTGAGCATCTACCACTGACAAAAGTGGGCGTAAGAAAAAGGTGGCCCTGGGTGATGGTTTGTCAAGTTTGATCAAATTTCTCTGCACTCAGTAACACGATGTTGTTCGTGTATATGTATTGGTGGTCATGCCATTAACAGTGTGCATTGTATCCACTGGGTTTGGTGTGTTTTTTAGTTTTAGACTTGATGGTCACACACGCACGTAACACACACACACACACACTCTCTCTCTCTCTCTCTCTCTCTCTCTCTCACACACACACACACACACACACACACACACACACACACACACACACACACACACACACACACACACACACACACACACACGAAGGCGCGCACGCACACAAACATAAATGCAGCCTCAAACCGGTACGGCTGAAGTCATACCATTATAAATATATTTCAGTTGAGCAACATTGTCCTTCAACCCTATTAGTCTGCACAAGGTGTATATATATATATTTTTTTATGTGTGTGTGTGTGTGTGTGTGTGTGTGTGTGTGTGTGTGTGTGTGTGTGTGTGCGTGCGTGCGTGAGTGTGTGTGTGTGTGTGTGTGTGTGTGTGTGTGTGTGTGTGTGTGTGTGTGTGTGTATGTGCGTGCGTGTTGCACATGGTCAGTTGTGTTTGAACCCGTGTCAGTGTTTACATTATGCATTAGCTGTCTGTTAAATTCATAACTATCTCAGTCTCGATTTCCATTGTAAAATGTGTTCTAGTATGTTTGTATTGCTCAACGCTTGGATTCACAGGACGTGCAGTTTAGAGATTTCCATCACGTAATAATAATAATTATGAATAGCCTCCGCATGTAGGATGTTGCTGTGCTGTTGTTGTTGCTGCTGCCGCTGGGCCCAGCATTACACCCGTGGTGGTGGTGCTGCTCCTCGTCTCTTTGTTGTCTAGAAGCAGACGCCGGGGGTCCCGGGGCTCAAGACATAACACGCTATGGATCCGAACGTGTCTATAATCGTCGTCAAACGCGGCCTCTGTCGGTGTGCTTCCTTCAGATGGCAGCCCACTAACGATCTGACATCTCTTCCAGTGGACTTCTGGGCGGGGCACAGTGCGGATCAATCATCCCTGGGTGTGGCCGGAATCATCCTTGGCTGTGGCAGGAATCATCCTTGGGTGTGACCGGAATCATCATTGGGTGACCGGAATCATCATTGGCTGTGGCCGGAATCATCCTTGGGTGTGGCCGGAGCGAGGTCAGCATCAGACGGAGCTGTGCTTCTGAGGTCGGCACAGATGATGGGACCGCAAAAAATGAAGAAGAAAGCGAAAAAAGATAGACAGACAGATAGATACATACATATAAATGTAGAGAACGTATAATGTACATGTAAACTGACATATAAATATATAGCACGGGAATGCAAGAGTGTTTTTTTATGCTTTCGTGTATATGGAGGTGCAGGTATTAAGATTTTTCAAGTTAAAATTAACTCACTGTGACATGATCCAAACAAATAAAAGGTTTAAAAGAACGCTGTTTACTGGGACACGGGGTAATCCCGTATATCAAGCTACAAAACGACATTTAAACAACAGTTAAACGGCGAAAAACGATAAAAATAAAAAAAGATGGAAAGCTAATCCACTTATCTTGTTTGGTTGACCTAGGTTGTCTTCCTGTCAAGCGCTGGACAGAAACAACCTAGATCCCCCTCCACCCCCACCCCCCACAATCTCACCACCACCACAAAAAAAAAAAAAAAAAAAAAAAAAAAAAAGGATAAGTGGATCACACTTCCATCTCATTTGTCTTCATCGTTTTTCACCGTTTAACTGTTGTTTAAATGTCGTTTTGTAGCTTGATAAAGGGGATTACCCCGAAAATATGCAGGTCATGTTTTTTCCCCAATAAGTAGCGATCTATCGAAACTTTTATGTGTTTGGATCTTGTTTTCGAACACTGGAAGTCATTTTTGCCTATGTCTAGTACTGTAGCAACGGCTCGTATGTGAGTC
>CAUZXP010000560.1:5000-15414 GCA_963584105.1 Alviniconcha strummeri | reverse complement strand
CGATGTAAACCGTTTTGACACTGATGAATTTCTGATTCACACACACACACACACACACACACACACACACACACACACACACACACACACACACACACACACACACACACGCGTGCGCGCGCGCGCGCGCGCGCACACACTCACGCACAAACACACACACATAAATACACACACACGCGCGCGCGCGCGCGCACACACACACACACACACACACCAGATTCTTTATTCACCAAGTTTTATAACAAGGAAAGTGTCTCGAAAAGTGTCTGTATATGTGTGTGTGTGTGTGTGTGTGTGTGTGTGTGTGTGTGTGTGTGTGTGTGTGTGTGTGTGTGTGTGTGTGTGTGTGTGTGTGTGTGTGTGTATGTGTGTATTTGTTTGTGTGTGTGTGTGTGTGTGTATGCGTGTGTGTGTGTGTGTGTGTGTGTGTGTGTGTGTGTGTGTGTGTGTGTGTGTGTGTGTGTGTGTGTGTGTGTGTGTGTGTGTAGTAGCGCGGGTAAGGGTGTTGCTCTGGCAATATCAATATATTAAATGCATTACCGGAACTCGTGACCAACAGTCGAAGCACATTCACAAAAGGATTTGTATTTCATGCTCGCGCGCGCGCGCGCGCGCGTGTGTGTGTTTGTGTGTGTGTGTGTGTGGGGGGGGGGGGATGTTCGCGTTGGCGCGCGCACGCGCCTGTTCGTGTACGTGTTTGAATACGCAATTTTCAGTTCCTAGCCTTTGGCGTTTCTATTTTGACACCTGAACAGCAGATGTATAATTATCGAAAAAGATGCCTGGCACCTTGTCGGAAAATTATGTTCAACAAAATGCTGATTAACTCGTACTCCAGTAGTGCTGTCGCCTAACTAAGGCTAATATAGGCTTTTTGGCACAGCGTGAAGTTGTTGGTGTGGCGCTAAACCTGTAACTCTGTAGGTCAGCTGGCTGTATCAGCGGGCAGGGAACCGACTGAACGCAGCAAACCCGCCAGCTCCTGCATGTAGCCTAGCCCCAAGTGCGGTGAGTCAGCTTTGTGCACGCCATGGCCTGTGCCCAACCCTGCCTACCCAAACCTAGACAAACCTCACCCTGTGAAGTGGCAGAATATTCAACTGCTTGGTTGGCGCCCTGTATTGGAAGAAGAAGAAGAAAAGTTTGTTAATTGGTGCTTCGAGCCCAGTCAGCCAGATGGGGTTATAAGACGACGACGATGACGACGACTACAAAGAAGAAGAAGAAGAAGAAGAAGAAGAAGAAGAAGAAGAAGAAGAAGAAGAAGAAGAAAAAGGAAGATGAAGAGGAAGAAGGGATAGAGGAGACTTGTTCTTTAGCACTTTTCTCGTAAGCACCCAGTGCGCTGTGCTGGACAATACAACGTGCCCGCTCACACACACACACACACACACACACACACACACACACACACACACACACACACACACACACACACACACACACAACACACACACACACACACACACACACACACACACACACACACACACACACACGGCTGAGAAGGACATGGGGGGAAGGGTCTGAAGGCAAGGGCTAGAAAAGCTGTGATAAAGAGAGAGAGAGAGAGGGAGAGAGAGAGAGAGAGAGAGAGAGAGAGAGAGAGAGAGAGAGAGAGAGAGAGAGAGAGAGAGAGAGAGAGAGAGAGAGATTTGTGCAGCAGAAAAATTATTACTGGTCAAAATGCTGTTCGAAGAGGTAAAATGTAAGGCTAGGTTTGAAGGCAGGGATGGAAGGGCTGTGGCGGCTAGCGAAAGGAAGATAATTCCAGGTTTGGACAGCAGAGAAACAAAAGGCACGACCACCATGCTGTTTTCTATTGAAGAAGGGGATGCGACATGTTCTGTTATCCGAAGAAGAGCGCAGAGACATAGAAGAGACGTAGATCTGGACAAGTTGAGTCAAGTACTGAGGGGCAGTGCCAGTGATGATTTAATAGCAGAGAGAAGCTATTTTGTTTTTAATTCTCTGTTCTATGGGGAGCCAGTGCAGTTGCTTGAGAAAAGGTTTGGCATTGTTCTGCTCTACACGATTTAAGGATGAGTTTGTCTGCAGAGTTCTGTACTTGTTGGAGTGGTTTGATGACTATCTGTGGATAGCCTGCCAGTAGGGAATTGTAGTAGTCTAATGTGGACAGGATGCATGAGTTAACTAATGTCTTGGTTGCGTCTTCAATGAGATATTGGCCAGTATACCTTATACGTCTGACCTCAATGTATGCACACTTGCGTGTTTTAATGATGTGTTGTTTCAATGAAAGATCGCTATCAGAGATGAAGCCGAGGTTTCGGACGGTTCCAGAAAGCTCAACATCGTTATTGCTGAGAGATATTGTCTGTGGGTGTGGCAAGGTCGTGTTGATAGAAGATGATGATAAGAAACGAATACCTTCGGTCTTATCATTATTCAGTTTGAGTTTGTTTTTGAGTTTGTTTTCTTCCATACGTAGCCAAATATCTCTGACACAAGCTTGAAGTGAACGAACCAAGTCTGAGTAATTTCGGAGTTATTAAGTTGACAGATACATTAAACATTTGTTCAAGCAAACAAGAGCACATTCCATTAAAAAATCGAAATCTCTCCTTGTAAATTGTATGGCGAAGGAAGGAAAGGTGGCATTCGGTAAGTTCCTGCTGGTGGTGGGCGCCCTGACGGCAGCCTTCCCTCCGTGCCGCTCTTTGGCTCCCTCATCCTCAACCTGCTGCCCGTCATCCTCTTCGTTCTCTTCTGCTTCGTCACCACCACACAGACACAGGTGATGGTGTGATTATTGTGACTGTGGTCGTGGTAGTGGTATGGTGTTGGTGGTGTGGTGTTGTGGTGGCGGTGGTGTGTGTGTGTGTGTGTGTGTGTGTGTGTATACGTGCGTGCGTGCGTATGTGTCTGCTTGCGTGCGTGCGTGTGTGCGTCCGTCCGTGCGTGTGTGCGTGTATGTGCGCGTGTGTGTGTGCGCTCGCGCGTGTGTGTGATTGTATGTGTGTGTGTGTGTGTGTGTGTGTGTGTGTGTATGTGTATGTGTGTGTGTGTGTGTGTGTGTGTGTGTGTGTGTGTGTATGTATGTGTGTGTGTGTGTGTGTGTGTGTGTGTGTGTGTGTGTGTGATTGTGTGTGTGTGTGTGTGTATGTGTGATTGTGTGTGTGTGTGTGTGTGTGTGTGTGTGTGTGTGTGTGTGTGTGTGTGTGTGTGTGTGTAAACGTATAACAGCACCGTGTAAATTACATTCCTACATTGCGTGTGTTCACAACAGTTGCTATTGGCGTTTGAAAAATCTAATATATGATGTTGTCTACTGTAATGTAGAATACAGATAATGTGGAGATAAAATGATCGTGAATGACGAAAGTCTGAATATATATATATAAGCTTTTGGGCACAGCGAAAACAAATTTGTAGGTGGCTCAATTTGTAACTCTGTAGGTCAGCTGGGTGCATCAGCGGACAGCCAACCCACTGACCGCAGCAAACCCGCCAGCTCTTGCACGTAGCCTAGTCAAGGTACGGTGAGTCAGCTTTGTGCACGTGCATCCAACGTTCCTTCGGAGCCAGCTTGCCAGCTGAAGGTTAGTCGATAACAGCACCGTAAATTACATTTTTATATTACGTATGTTTACAGCAGTTGTTCTTGGAGTTAAAAAATAAAATAAAAAAGCAATAATGTTACGTGATGTTGTCTACTGTAATGTTGAATATGATGAAATAAAATAATCGTGAATCATAGAAGTCTGAATTGATATAATTATAGGCTTTTTGGCACAGCTAAAAATTGTGTGTGCCTGTAACTCTGTAGGTCAGCTGGGTGCATCAGCGGACTGCCAAACCACTGACCGCAGCAAACACGCCAGCTCCTGCAACTAGCGTAGCCTCAAGTACTGCGAATCATCTTTGTGCACGTGCTTCCAACGTTCCTTCACAGCGAGCGCGCCAGCTGAAAGGTCAGTTGAGAATTGCTCCCCGTAAAAGGGTTTAGTTTTCCCCGTTACCTACAGTACAGCAATGTATCATACACCAGTAGTGGGTCTCGTTTTGCATACGAACGCGAGATTCGTTGCTTGCATGATATCCGCTTGTGTCCAGATGTCAGGCTGGGACGCGTGGCGTCTGTAGAAATCTGTGGTCGACGTAGTTTGACAGTGATTCGGCTAATGGCGGACAGCGGTGCATAGCTGGGCAGTATATTCTGCCGAGGTTTGAAACAACCCGATATCATCTTCCTCCAGGTCGGTGGTAACGACCTCCCATGTACAGCGCCAAACCAAGAGGATAACGATGTGTTTGTGGTTTTTGTTGTTGTTGTGTGTGTGCGTGCGCGTGTGTGCGTGCGTGCATGCATAAGTGTGCGTCCGTGCGTGCGTGCGTGCGTGCGTGCATGCGTGTGTGTGTGTGTGTGTGTGTGTGTGTGTGTGTGTGTGTGTGTGTGTGTGTGTGTGTGTGTGTGTGTGTGTGTGTGTGTGTATGTGTGCAGCATTTGGAGCCATCACCGTCCTATACCGTCACTTTCTTAACCGCCTGTCACGTGCTTTGTTGTCCTCCTTGCGGGCCACTAGCTTAACCCTTGCGGGCCACTAGCTTAACCCTTGCGGGCCACTAGCTTAACCCCTCCACTGCCACGATGTCACTCGAAAACGACCAATAAAAGTGCGACATTTGAAACCCTTCAGCCTTTTTGCTTTCTTTTTTGCACTGGCGTGTGGAAGGATAATCATCAAAACGCATAGCATTGGAGGTAGATGTTATAGGATCGGAAAATGTACTGTTTGCAGGCGGGTCTGTGCATCTTTCAGCCCGGAAATTTTACAGGCTGTGGCACTGAAGGGGTTAATGCACATTACATTGGGTCCAGTTGTTCAGCCCTGCCACTTGCCAGACTTGATTGCATTGGGTCCAGTTGTTCAGCCCTGCCACTTGCCAGATTTTGTTTCTTTAGGTTCAGTTGACTACCTGCATATAGCTGCACGGAGAGCTAAAATCTTGTATGAACTTTACAGTGTTGTTCTCCTGGCGAGGCAGACACGCCCCTCGGGGGCCACTGACCTTATGCACATTACTTTGAAGGTCTTTCTCTTGCCGCTGTACTTCACTATGTCCAATGTGCCACCTTACTCTGGCTACACAAACTATCATATTAATAAACATTACAGCAGATCACGCCAGAGTGCTTAGTATTTAACTGAGTCGGTCATCACGATCCTACTCGGGATGCTCAGCGCTGGTAAAATGGCATCGCCCCGTTCTCCTTTCTGAGTTGCTTTGTGACCAGATGCCAAAGACACGCCCAGCAAGAAGACGCCGCCCTGCCACCTACAACATCCGATGGGCTGCCAGGACGGCCTCAACAGCAGGACCACCAGCGGCGGACACCAACACTCCAGGCCCTTCAGGGGTTGGAGCAGAACCAGCCTGGACGGACCAGCACCGGACAAGCTGCACGGACTCCAGCGTCCAGACGGCAGTCAGCGAGGCTGTGAATGCCAGGCAAACTGCTGCAGCGGCCCCATCGTCGACAGCGCCAGGAACCCCTCACCCGGAGGACGTGGGACAGGCAGTGCTGGCTTCAATTTCGGATGCTATAACAGGTACAGATCCATGCTGCACATCCACACCACCTTCCACACCCATATCCAGTCAGGTTCCCCCCAAAATCAAACAAAAATACCGTGGGGTGGGGGTGGGGTGGGGGTGGGGAGGGGTGGGGAGGGTGTCCATTTACGCGCTATGTTGTCAGCGTCGGGGGAGGAGTGATGCCCTCCAGATAGACAAGGCGGAGGGGACACCAGCACTGCAGCTAGTCTGGCAGAAGTCTGTGCCTCTCTTGCTGCCCGCCTGGATAAAGACGTGGAACAGATTCTGCGCAATTCTGTCAGAGCACAAAGCAACACTGACAGCAACACTGACAACCTCATGGAAAACGTGTTATACCTTGCAGACAAAAAAGCAGGCTGGCGCCACTATAATGAACAGTTTATAATGAACAGTTAGGCCACATTATCGAGTCTGGCATGGCAGCATGCGGCTCAAAACACTTGGAGCCATACATGAAAGCCCACCTGAAGTGGCCAAGCACAAACGACAGAGCAGGTAACACACCTGTGCCCACCAGTAAAATTTTATTATGAAGAAGAAATCTTCCCTTCGTCTTTGTTTCGCTGTCAGGAACGGGCTTATCTTCGTGGTAAGAACATCCGGGTTTTCGTGTGTAGCACAACACTTCCCTCTCAAGTCGGAAACCTGGGATACAAGTGTTATGTAGGAGAGACAATCCATTCAGCTTTGTCCTTTCTCTAGTCTGCCAATTAATTCTAAAATTATGAAAGGAATGCACTTTGTACATATTAATAAAGGAAAGAGAACTATTAACCAGTATTAACTGATTTTGTCTTAGTAGTGTTATACGTTGGTTTATATAATCCACATTTGCTTGGTTTATTCCATGCATACTGATATCTTTATAGTCATGGCATATAGATGTTAATGTACTGCAACCCTTGAGTCGAAATTCATTTTTGAGAAATGTGCGGAAGAGTGCGGGTAAACAATGAGCATGGAAATGACGTGCCTGTGATGTTGTAGTCCTATATCTTGACATCTCATATATATACATACACACACGAGTACGTGCACGTGCGTGCAGAACACTAAACTGACGACGACGAACTGAGTGGTAAAAGGCAGCCAGGCAAAGATGGTGGCCGGCGTCCCTTCTTACTCGTCCGTCAACAGTTCAACAATACCTGACCAGTGGCCCAGAGCTACACTGTTACTGAACGCGTTTAATAGTTCACACCAGTCGTGACTGAACCCACACTACACACGTAAAACTACGAGATAAACTCAGCCTGGAGCCGCCAAGGACCAGACTACACAGCACTCTTCAGCTACTGTATTTCGGTTTCTGCTTGCCTGTCCCTTGTCGCCATTCAATCGTTCGCCCCCTCCTCCTCCCTTCTTCCGGAAATACTTTGAAAATCCCTCGTACATGCATTGTCACATGCCTAACAGAGTGGCATATCGGTTGCCGCTCCACTAAAACCTCTTCAAAATTAAGACATTAACCTCATCTAAGTATTTCATACAACGATAAATAAACTTTATTAGAATTCCTAAAGGTACAAAAGCAACCAGTACAATTAAGTAACAAATTGTGTTTAATTAATCACAGATATAAGCCACACAAACACAGTTGATTGGCTAAACATAAAATTCACCAAAGTCTACCCGCTTATTCCGTTTGAGTGATGCAGGCAGCTACCCAACCTACAGTCTCGTATCTTTAACATATGATCCGGGTACAGTCTATACTGCCCAGGATTATCCAGTGCCAGATACCCTTTGACAAGGATACAAGGATATTTAATTGCCAATGACATTTAGATGTACACAGGAATTTGTCTTTGTGACGTTCCATTCATATCGCGCCCTTACAAATAAACAAAACATTACAATTAGCCATATATAAAAGTTATAAATAAAGTTAAATTCAACAATGTAACAATCTGATCCATGCAAATGTACGCCAACACACACACACACACACACACACACACACACACACACACACACACACACACACACACACACACACACACACACACACACACACACACACACACACACTCATCGGACACAATCTCTAACAGTGTCTATGTGTGTTGCCGGCACGCATGCACGCACACCATTCCCTTAACACTTACTGCTACAACTATTTAGTAATAATTCCTATAAAATTATAACGAACTTTGAAAGAAACCTTTAAAGACTAAAACAAAATAACTGGCTTAAAGATGTACATATCGTAAACATGCATACACTTTCCTTCTCACATCCACACACAAGCGCGCATACTCGTGTTGCTTCGACTATAAAAACAAAAACAAAACAAAACAAAAGATACGATTGCTGTCATATTAAATAACAAGTGGCCAAGTGGTCCCGTACACTGCCTTGTCAGAGCTTGTGGTCGAAGAAAACTATAGAAGAACAGACAGCTAAAATACACACATGAACACCTATTAGTCCGCAATGCGGGCCTTAACTATAAAAAAAGAGAAACATTTTTCGATACTACTCTACACATGACCACACGATAAACATTAAACAATAATATTGCCTCGTGTTCCCGAGTACAACAAGTTGCGCAAAAATGAATGAAATAACAAACAGCAGGCGGAAAGAACTACAATCTAAGCAATGGATGTTTTTATGTGCCATCACAACTACTCCGGTCGAAAAGGCAAATGAAGCTACAAAGATGATAATCGGGCCAAGAATGTGGAGTCAGTGCACTCACCTACGAATAAATGAAGAAACATGGCTTACAGAAATGTTCCGGCATACAATCTACTTTAAAGAAAGAAATGCCGGTTCATGTCCAATCAGATACACACACGCACGCACGCGCGCGCGCGCGCGCGCGCACACACACACGCACACACACACACACACACACACGGACACACACACACACACACACACACACACACACACACACACACACACACACACGGACACACACGGACACACACACACACACACACACACACACACACACACACACACACACACACACATACACACACACATTGTGCTTTTTCTTTGACCTTCTATGTTACATAAGATATACACATAAAACGATGAGAAATTATATTAAAAAAAGCACAGAAAAAAAAAGCATGACTGCTAGTGTTCTAAAACAAGATCCAAACACATGGAAGGTTCCAAAGAACGCTGTTTATTAGGACAAAACACAACATGCACGCTACAAAACAACATTCAACAACAGTACCCCCAACATTAGGTGTAGCAAGCTAAAGTGACGCGTGGACCGGAAGCTCGGAGGGTCTTTCCGCCAGCCACGTACCCCTTGCAGCACTCCGTGACACGTCCTGCCCTTGCTGCGTGTGAAACTACCTTCCGACATGAGTCACACTCATACCCTTTTCTCACTTAAGATTCATTTAGCCTATGTCACAGTGGAGAGTACACAATTCTCTTGAACATGATGCAAAAATGATCCAGATCGGTTCACTGATCTTGTTATTATAACAATTTGAAGTCGCAGCCACCACACCATCTTATTATGAGAAATCGGCAAAGAAGGTTTTCATCATAGTGCTTTGTGACATGCACGTTTGAAATACATTTTAATAACATTGATGAACGTTTTCTGGTACACAAGGAGCATAATGTCTGATGCCAAAAAGACTGGGCAATCTAAGTTTGTTGAAAACCCAAATCTAAAAAAAGAAAGGAAGCTCCCTTCTAAAATAAGCCACAATGATCACATATCCGGGCCACAGGGTCACATATCCGCTGGCTGTGGTATCAATGGCTGTGAGCTAAAGCAAGAACAGTGCATGCAGTACGCTGGCTGTGGTATCAATGGCTGTGAGCTAAAGCAAGAACAGTGCATGCAGTACGCTGGCTGTGGTATCAATGGCTGTGAGCTAAAGCAAGAACAGTGCATGCAGTACGCAGGCTGTGGTATCACTGGCTGTGAGCTAAAGCAAGAACAGTGCATGCAGTACGCTGGCTGTGGTATCAATGGCTGTGAGCTAAAGCAAGAACAGTGCATGCAGTACGCTGGCTGTGGTATCAATGGCTGTGAGCTAAAGCAAGAACAGTGCATGCAGTACGCTGGCTGTGGTATCAATGGCTGTGAGCTAAAGCAAGAACAGTGCATGCAGTACGCAGGCTGTGGTATCAATGGCTGTGAGCTAAAGCAAGAACAGTGCATGCAGTACGCTGGCTGTGGTATCAATGGCTGTGAGCTAAAGCAAGAACAGTGCATGCAGTACGCTGGCTGTGGTATCAATGGCTGTGAGCTAAAGCAAGAACAGTGCATGCAGTACGCTGGCTGTGGTATCAATGGCTGTGAGCTAAAGCAAGAACAGTGCATGCAGTACGCAGGCTGTGGTATCAATGGCTGTGAGCTAAAGCAAGAACAGTGCATGCAGTACGCTGGCTGTGGTATCAATGGCTGTGAGCTAAAGCAAGAACAGTGCATGCAGTACGCAGGCTGTGGTATCAATGGCTGTGAGCTAAAGCAAGAACAGTGCATGCAGTACGCTGGCTAAGCTTGTAGCGCCACAACTTGCACTGACTCTAACACAAATGACCCGGAATGTCGTGCTTTTGTATTCTCAAAAGAATTAAAAAGCAACACACTTTTGGTACATTGTTAAAAGGATTCTTTTTCCTTTAGAAACTCGTTTACTAAAACGATTAGACACATTGCGTGGCATAGCACTCTGTCGTCTCCCACATCACAATACTACTTGGAAGACACAACCATGGCTATATTCCGATGAGTTTGCTTTTGTTGCTGAGGCTTAACGGTTTCCTCCCAACAACATGTTTCAGTGTGGATGTTCTGTGTGCTGATTTTGAGCTGTTTGCAAGCCATAAAGTTTGAATC
>CAUZXP010000559.1:5000-10468 GCA_963584105.1 Alviniconcha strummeri | reverse complement strand
CATCACCCTCACCAACCACCACCATCGTCATCATCACATTCACCCTCACCACAACCATCATCATCATCACCACCACCACCACTATCATCATTATCATCCTCACCACCACCACCATCATCACCACCACCACCAACATCATCATCAACACCACCACCATCACCACCACCACCAACATCATCATCAACACCACCACCACCACCATCATCGTATCAAAACCCAATCTGTAGTCAGTGATTATTTCTTTGACACATAGAGCAGAACAGCTGGCTGGCCACAAGCAGTGTGGGTCTTTGTCAGACAGCGGATGCCAGCAGAGTGCATTATACCAGCTAGTCTTCACCAACCTCGCTGGCGAAGATCGAACAGAACAGCAGGTTTTTTTTTATTTTTATTATCAGCTACTGGTATAATTATTTCTTGAATGCGCGCCCGGAGTTTTTTTGTTCTTTCCGTTTTTCTGACCATGTCCAGGGGACGGAGGAACATGTCATCCTTGTTCACGTGGCCGAGTTCTTCTGGGAGGTAACTCCGTTCTGACGCTGAGTGGTTCGTTTCCGCTGACCTCAGTGTTCTGTCCCCGAGTGCTGGAGGGGGGGGGGGGAGAGAGAGAGAGAGAGAGAGAGAGAGAGAGAGAGAGAGAGAGAGAAGAGAGAGAGAGAGAGAGAGAGAGAGAGAGAGAGAGACCCCCGTGATTCCCGGATTGACGAATATATTAACGATGTTTTGTCCTAATATGACCCCCCGTCATTAACTGGGCGTTACAAATCTCTCTCTCTTTCACAAGTACCCAAACTATATAGCATATAATTATACTTTTGACACGTATGACTGGGCATAAAATCAACAAGTTACTTAGTAAGTCTCTCTCTCTCTCCCCCCCTCTCTCTCTCTCTCAGTTACCCAAACTATATAGCACATATACCTTTGACACGTTTGACCGGGCATAAAAAACCAAGTTACTTAGTAAGTTTCTCTCTCTACTTGGTTAAGTCTCTGTCTCTCTCTGTCTGTCTCTGTGTCCATATGTGATGCTGATGCACTAAAAAACTCTGACAGTCTCTTCATTGACGCAAATACTCGTGTCCACGTAAACCTTATAGCCAGGTTTAACGAGGTCTGTTCTTTGGTGATAATTACCTGTCAGTATGCCTCATGGAAGAAAAAAATAATGGAAGGTCTGTCAGCTTTCTTTCTGTGAAATATAGAAGGAGATGTACGGAAGATCTGCTGCTGTCACATTGTCATATTTTCCCCGAAGCGTAAAGCATCGGTTCAGCCAAGTTCATGTTATCTGTCAAAGAGTACGTATAATTATGATGCCTCTCCAGTTGGCTATTTAATGCCGAACATTAAAGCTTATTCACGTCGTTATATTCTTTTCACGTCGTTATATTCTTTTCAATTATACACCAAGAGATAAGAAACACTCCTACTATCTTTGATATATTTATTTTGCTTCTATATAAAGCGGTATTGATTTACATTGTTAAACTCAGAGCGTTTGTATGATTGCAAACTGTCGGGATGTTTTCCGTTGCTGATTCGATTCCGATCCAGTTTTTACTTCTTTTTTCTTCTTCGTGACTTGTGCATCTTTGACAATGAACCCATTGTTCTTTGTGATGGAGTAGGGACTTAGGGTAAATAATATGGCAGATCTTGTCCAGGTAAAGGGAACAAAATGACAACCTTGTCAAGGTAAGGGGCGGGGGTTAAAATGAGAGACTTTGTAAGGGTAAGGGACAAGAGGACAAACTTTTCCAGGGAATAAGACGATGAAATTCGTTATGGCAATTAACGAATAATTCATACGTTAGCAAATGAATGAGACTGACAAAATGGCAAGCGTTAAGGTGAAGGAGATAAAATGGTAGACGTTGCCAGGGTAAAGGAGATAGAATGGCAGACGTTGTCAGAGTGAATGCAGTTAACTGAAAGACGTCGTCAGGGTGAATGAGATAAAATAGCAGACGTTGTCAAGGTGAATGTGACATGTTGGCAGACGCTGTCAGGGTGAATGTGATAATATGGCAGACGTTGTCAGAGTGAATGAGATAAAACAGCAGGCGTTGTCAAGGTGAATGTAATAATATGGCAGATGTCATGGTGAATGTGACAATATGGCAGACGTTGTCAGGGTGAATGTGATAATATGGCAGAGTGAGACGTTGTCATGGTGAATGAGATTAAACAACAGATGCTGTAAGGGTGAAGGGAAGAAAATGACAAATCGTGTCGGGGAATGAAACGACAGAGACATTATCAGGGTGAATGGGGATAAGACGACATACTACCCTGCTATGAGGGGATGATTAGACCGTTTCTCTGCGAAGAAATAACACGACAAACTCTGACAAGGTGAGGGATAAGACGACAAACCGTGACAAGATGAGGAATAAGACGACAAACCATGACATGAATATAGAGGGATAAGACAACAAACCCTGACATGAATATAGAGGGATAAGACGACAAACCCCAAGCAGGTGGAATGATAAGACGACAAACCACGATGAGATAATGGATGCGACGACATCCCTGATAGGTGAGGGATAAGACAACAAACCCTAATGAAGTTAGGGATACGATGACTTGTCAGGGATAAGACGACAAACCCTAATAAATTTAGGGATACGATGACCAACCCTGACAAGGTCAGGGATAAGATGACGATTAAAGCTTGGCAGGGCGAACGGAAAAAGGTGACAGACATCGTCAGGGTGGAGGATATAATGTGGCAGACGTTGTGAAGGAGGATGGTATAAGGTGACAGACATTGTCTGGATGAAGATGACAGGCCATGGTAGATTTGTTTCCAAATAATTCGCCTCCTTCTCTTTCCACCTCTGTCTGCACAGGCACGCACGCACACACACACACACACACACACACACACACACACACACACACACACACACACACACACACACACACACATATATATGTATGTACGTATCTAGTTATGTCTATTTCTGTGCTAGAATGGTATAGGGCTCCCTGTAAACTGCCTCTCCACATAGAGCAGTGCCGTCCTAGTTACCGGAAGTGCGCTCTACAAAAGTGTGTGTATGTGAGAGAGAGAGAGAGAGAGAGAGAGAGAGAGAGAGAGAGAGAGAGAGAGAGAGAGAGAGAGAGAGAGAGAGAGAGAGAGAGAGAGAGAGAGAGAGAGAGAGAATAACTCCTACAGTTATAGGCAAATGCTGTCTATAAGGAGTCGCTTGCTGTTCGTGCCATTCTCAATTCTGTTGGCGGTGGATGTTAAATTTACAGAACAAAATAACCAAACCAACACCAACAAGAACACACACAGCCACAACAAGAACCACAACAACAACTGCGTAATTATCATTCTGTCTGTAGGTAATACTCAAATAAGCATACTGTTTTTGTGTTTCCTGTACTTATTTGTTGAACTTATGATTACGATGAATGAACAAATTGTGTTTAAACCAACCAACCACCACCACCACCACCAACAACCAACAGCCCCTGGGCGTGACGACCTGGCCGCCGATGGTGGAGGCCGGGTCCACCACCGACTCCAGCTGACGGCCACGCAGTGAAGTGACGGGCGCTGCCAGCAGACGCAGCCACAACGACCCCGCGAGCAGAACTGAACCTGGCACAGAAACTTCCCCGCTTCACGTGCCGCTCACATTGGGGATATTCCGCTTCGGCGGATTCCAGTTGTCGCATGTAAATGAAGAGTCCCCGAAGAGGACTTGCCGTTGTTAGATATTGGTTTTTGCCTGACCCCAGAGCGCCCGGGAACCGGTTCACATAACTGCCGGCCGTGTTGGTTACAGATTGTGTTTACACGGCCAGTTCGTTATACGCAGAGCCGAGCCGGCCTCTGGCAATTCAGTTTTGCATGTCCCTACAGGAAACATTAAAAGCCAAATGAAACGCTAAAAGCTCCGGTCATTTGATTACGCTGAAAATGAAGACGGAAACAAAATTGGGGTCCGGAGCGCTTGAGCGGAAACAGTAACAAAGGGCCGTAACCGCGCGCGAACACAGTAACAAAGGGCCGTAACCGCGCGCGAACACACAACAAGAGAGAGAGAGAGAGAGAGAGAGAGAGAGAGAGAGAGAGAGAGAGAGAGAGAGAGAGAGAGAGAGAGAGAGAGATAGAGAGAACACTCCAAACGAATGGTTTCATGTCGTGTGACCATATTTTTTCCCCATCAGGAACTGATGAGGCAAAAGTAATAATAATGATAACCATCGTTCAACAATATTTTAATCAAGTTATTGGCCACGGGATACCTTTATCTGGTGGAGCGTCGCACCGAAACGAAAGACACAATATTGACGCGTGCGGCAAGGGAATTTTCTCCCAGAGTCAGCTTTCAGTGCAGACTCTCTCACGCTGTCCGTACAGCCCCCGTGTGCAATCGCATGCATCAACATCTGCGGGCACATTCAAATCAAACACTGGAAGCCATAGCATTGTTTACACACACGAAAACGCTGCACGCGATCCGAATTTCCCGAAAGGGATTGATGATTTAAGGTTCTACGTACATGTTCTATCTTGCCCGGTTAGTCACGAGTTCCTGCATACCGACGGAAGTGGCTTTGAAACGTACAGCCACCGGGCGCGTATATTGGGCGATTCCTGCGGGGTTGTTAACTCCCTTGACTTTTGCCCGACATCGCTTAAGTCCCTTGGCTGCTTTTACTGCCGGTGCGTACTTTCTTCACAATGGAAGGCGGTGACAGTGAATTTGCGAATTTCACACTGCCAACTTTAAAGGCATTTTTTGTGGCCCGTAGTCATAATGTGTCTGGAAATAAGCAATAACTTGTTGCTCGTGCTATAGAATGCCCCAAAACAAAACAAAATTCTACGAACTCGCGATCTTCTGGTCAGCCACAAAACGACACAAAGACACTTTTTTTCCACCCTCCATTCCCCTTTCCACGGTAAGTTTTGCAACTGCAACAGTATTGGCATTTGTACTGCTTCGCAGTTCTATGTTCAACTTCCACTGTTATACACAGCGTGAAGCAACGCCCACTCAGAAATCGGCCCGGAAGTGCGCTGCGACCTCTCGTGACCTCTTGCGCGAAAGATTACAAAGCGCATTCACTCTAGCAAACCACCTTCGCTGAATCGCCCAATACCCCTGCTATGGGCCTATTGTAATGAGACGGCTAGGTCACGGCGGGTCACGAGATCGAAAGCGAGGTTGGATTGCAATTTCAGCACATTCAAATCTCGCTTCGACCTTGTGACCCGCCGTGACCTAGCTCATTAAGAATGACCCCAGACTCGCTTTCGATTTCACGACCCGACATGACCTCCCTCATGAATATTCTTAAAAAAGGTACTTATGTGACGTCTATTGGCGAGCTTGCACTTGGCCCATTCCTGTGTCAACTGAGTCCAGACGGGGATGTTTTTGGTGCGTAGGATCTTGGATGGGTCAGGGTGATAGTGGTCAACATTTGTTTATTAATTA
>CAUZXP010000559.1:0-2500 GCA_963584105.1 Alviniconcha strummeri | reverse complement strand
AAAGGAAGAATCCTTTCCATGATGCTCTCTGTCGTTTCCAAATGGAAGGTCAGTGTGAGTCGCTCTCCCTTGGGTCACACAGATACATAGACACAGACAGACGGACAGACAGACAGACAGACAGACAGACAGACAGACAGACAGACAGACAGACAGACAGACAGACTTACACCCCACCCCCCGCACACACACACACACACACACACACACACACACACACACACACACACACACACACACACACACACACACACACACACACACAGAGTCGAATATTCGTTCAGTTGTCTTCTTTGTTTATTTCTGTTTGTCTTTTTGGTCACGATTCATTTCCGTGTCCTTGCGGCTCATTCCTACAACTTAACTGCCTGACCACACCGTTTCTGCCCCAGTCTGGGGATCGAGCTGCACTCACTAGGACAAATTCCCATCTAGAGTTGCAGCTAATCGGACAAAACCTGACCCAAATCAACCCCATCCCCACTCACTTGCCAGCCCTCGTGGGGCGGCAGGAAAGCCCCGAGCCCGTCCCTCGGGCGTGATTGTCGACTTGCATTTGGAGACGAACTAGTCAGAACGAGGCCCTTTGGCTTTTCGGGAGAGGAAGGATCTCGGTGGATGTGGTGATTGTGAAGTCTGGTGCGTAGTGTTCCAGCAAGCGACTGGGAGAGGGGGCAGCAAGAAGAACAATTTAAACGAATGGTTGAGACGCTGAATGAAGTCTCTCTCTCTCTGCCTCTCTCTGTCTCTGTCTGTCTCTCTTTCTGCTTTACCCGCGTGCGCATGCTCCTGCGCGTGTGAGGCTCAGGGTGGGTGGGTTGGGAGAGGAGAGGCACTGGGGGGAACAGAGTGGAGAGAGAGAGAGAGAGAGAGAGAGAGAGAGAGAGAGAGAGAGAGAGAGAGAGAGAGAGAGAGAGAGAGAGAGAGAGAGAGAGAGAGAGAGTACAATACTAAGTGTTTATTCTTAGATCAATAAGCCTCCCTCCGCCCCATCAAGATATGGTCATACCTAGTCCCGCTGCGCTGGCCGCGGCCCGTCCTGTGATCATGATTTATACATTAAAGAGACTGAGGGAATGAAGGCCACTTGGCATGCAGCGCAGTCCTGCTCACAGAGGTCCTTGTCTTCAACACAGCAGTCCTATACGATAAAGTCCTCCGACCCGCCTGACCTTTGCAATGTCCCTACGACTACACGAGCCGCTTCGGCCGTATGGTTTGATCCGTCATGTGGTCAGACCCGTCTGCATTGGCTGTCAAGCGTAAAGGGCAAGCCCCGGCCGGCATATACATGACACTGTCTGACCTCGGTCCTCTAAGACTCCAGTCTGTGGATCTACTGTCCTGGGGCCGAGGGAAAGGACACAACGGAGAGACAGGAGCGCAAGGCAGCCGTTACTAAAGGGTCTGCGTCGCGGAAATTCGGAAGTGTTGAGGAGCTTTACGCGCTACATGCGGGCACGAAGCCCTAGGCATCACATCACCAATCGCCTGGAGAAGAACGGTGTAGACAGAGGCAGAGCTGGTCGACCTAGGCCTATCTCGAAGGACGGAAAAATGCTGTCGTCAGTCGAACCAACATTACAGCTGTTTTAAGGGAGACACCGGGGAAGCTTCTGAAGGGTTAGTTAGTAACTGGATCTTAATGTCCTTTCAGCCGCACATGGTCGCCTCAGGATGAAACGGAGTGGAACGTCTGCAGGCTTTCCCAAGAGGTATAGACATCATCTTGGCCTGAACTTCGCCCTAAGTGGGCGTAAAACACCAAGTTACTTATACCTACTTGGACTGAGCTAATACGGAAGAGGCGGTAGCTCTACTAGACGTCCTTCGGATGGGGCTATAAAGCGATGTCACCCGTAGGTATACGCATCATAGTTCAGGAGCTGTGTGAGAGTCGAGGTGGACGTCCTGGGCTGTCCGTCCTAACGAGCCTTCTGGTTTCCGTGGACGTAAAGATTTATTGAACCGTGCTTCGGCATTGGTCACAACTTGTCCCTAATATGTCAACTGACATCTGAGGACACTAAACAACACTTCAACCAACAACCAAGGTATACGCATGCGAAAAAGATCAAATACGAACGTAAAAGATCCTGCAGTCCGTGTCAGAGTTCGGTGGATTCTGGAAACGCCAAAAAGTCTCGAAAGTCAATCACCTCCGAGGCCCTAGGACTTAAAAAACAAACAAACAAACAAAAAAGATTTGTTTGCTTCTTGCCAGCGGTAGAGGCCTTTAAGCACGATGGAGCGTAGTCACCCCATGTGCTAGGCTTTGCGCCCGCCTGGAAATTTCTTCGGACTGGTTGTCATAATTATGTACGCGCTTACCTTTATTGGAAGGTTAGGCGCTGTAAATTCTCATTATTATTAGCACTTGGTACGGACAGGGAGACCACTCGCACAGGTATTTGTGTCCTCATAACAGTTAAATATTAATCAGTCTTGCAACCTCTCTTGCCGCTACCGACCACGCAAACATTGGTCAACTCGTTGCGCC
>CAUZXP010000558.1:0-17556 GCA_963584105.1 Alviniconcha strummeri | reverse complement strand
CAGCTGAATGTCGATAAATTTGATTCTGTTTTATTTCGTTCAAATATACACACACACAAAAGATTTCAGAACGCTCTTGGAAAAGTTTAAAGGGGGCGGGGGTGGGGGAGTACTGATTTTCAAAGATCATTCCGTGTAGCTTTTGTGTACATGTCTTAAAATGCAGGCACAACAGAAAGGGACAGATGGTGCTGTGAGATGTCTGTCTCTACACAAACAATACACATCCCTTGACGGCGATCAGTTTGGCTAATGCTCCTTGCATGATGCCCCTGTGCCCTTTCCAGTTTCCGACCTTTCGCTATTCACAGCAGCTGTCTCCGTTTTACTACCACAATTTACGAGGACCTTAATTTGTGTGTGTGTGTGTGGTGGGGGGGTGGGGTGGATGTGTGGATGTGTGGATGTGTGTGTGTGTGTGTGTGTGTGTGTGTGTGTGTGTGTGTGTGTGTGTGTGTGTGTTTCGACGTGTGTGTGTGTGTGTGTGTGTGTGTGTGTGTGTGTGTGTGTGTGTGTGTGTGTGTGTGTGTGTGTTTGTTTCAGCCACTGTGTGTGTGTGTGTGTGTGTGTGTGTGTGTGTGTGTGTGTGTGTGTGTGTGCATGTGTGTGTGTGTGTGTGTGTGTGTGTGTGTGTGTGTGTGTGTGTGTGTGTGTGTGTGTTCCGACCACTCTGTGTGTGTGTGTGTGTGTGTGTGTGTGTGTGTGTGTGTGTGTGTGTGTGTGTGTGTGTGTGTGTGTGTGTGTGTGTGCGAGCGAGCGAGCGCGCGCGCGCGTGTGTATACCAGCTGGCTACTCGCACCCTCTAAAAGTCGTTCGTGTTTTACTAAGGGAACGGTTTTCGTGTGATGCCGTGTCGTGTCTACTTTGAACGGAAACATCCCTGTAACGTGAATCATACGGAGATTATTACTCTAAGGCCGCGGTCTCCTCTCGGCGTCACCACACCCTTTTCACTTTATCCCTCAACAATGGCTTTGATATTCTCCGTGCGTGATGATCGGATCAAACCTCCTGTGCGTTTCTTTTTTCCAACGATGACATCTCATACCTGTGGAGTAACAGTGTAAGATAGTGGCGGTGAATTCTCTGCACAGCCTTTGGTTTGATACATCGCGTCGACCGCATTGAGTCTGTCTGTGGGTGGCCAGCAGCGTTGTGTCAGTTTATGATTGGTCTGAACACTGTACTGATTTAGTTTCTTGTGGCACGCATTATGACTATATATCTTTAGAACTGCGCTCGGAATGCGTTAGTGAGCTCCAGTGCTGCGGATGGTACTGAGCTATATCAGTGGGCTAATACGTAACTTCATATTCACGTTCTGTTGTCCATTCTTGGCGTTTACAGCCCCAAAATGAAAGGTGCCAACTGATTAAAGATTATATGTCATCAGGGGAGATCACTGGTGAACATTTTCAGTCTCTGGAATATTTGGTACAAAAGCGTGGTACTTTCTCTAATTTGGTGGCACAGCTTAGTGTGCCAAATTCATCATAAACAAATGTCACAGCTAGTGGCCTACAGCGGCTATGATGCCTTCAGCTGCGGTCCCTGTGTCAGTTAATCGAGTTGTGAACTAGTGACAGCTCGTAGGAGTCCTCGCACTCTCTGATGAACGGGAATGTATCGAAGTGCTTGCCTATGTGCAGCTTTTTCTGTCTGTTTCTCTGTGTATGTCTGTCTGTCTGTCTGTCTTTGTCTCTCAGTATGTCTCTTTGTCTCTCTCTGTCTCACTTTGTCTCACTATGTCTCACTCTGTCTCTATATCTCTGTCTCCGTCTCTGCCTGTCTCTGTCTCTGCCTCTCTGTCTCTGCCTCTCTCCGCCCCCTCTCTGTCTCTCTCTCCGTCTCTCCCTCTGTCTCTGTCTCTCTCTCCCTCTCTCTCTCTCTCTCTCTCTCTCTCTCTCTCTCTCTCTCTCTCTCTCTCTCTCTCTCTCTCTCTCCCTCTAATTTGCACTCTTAGCACCCGCTGACTGGAAATACCCGAAAACAGTACTTTACCCGGGGGGTCTATCAGAAGCACAGACAGACGGTCTTGTGATTAGGTATCAGGTTACCCGTGGGGGAGGGGGGGGGGGGCTCTACAATAGCAGAGACAGACAATGTGTTGTGATTAGGTATCAGGTTACCAGGGGGTATGCAAGAATCAGGTGAAAGCGGCAGTGTCTCGTGATCCAGTATGAAGTTAGCAGGGACTCTACCAGAGAATCGGGAACCGACAGAACGGTGTGATCGGGTATCGGGTCAGCAGGGAGTCTACCAGAGAATCAGGAACCGACAGAATGGTGTGATCGGGTATCGGGTCAGCTGGGAGTCAACCAGAGAATCAGGAACCAACAGAATGGTCTGATCGGGTATCGTGTCAACAGATGGGATACCACAAACAGAGACCGACAGTGTCTCGTAATCAGGCGTCGGGTTCTGTCTTGCTTTGATCATCCTATACATGTGCTGTTTGCTGAACTGGGAGACAGCTATTTGAAGCTGTCTTCCGTTCCTGTTGTCAGACAGTTTAATACCCATACCAGCGGCAACCAGTGAAAGCTCCATTGAGAAGTCGATCAGAATCACTAAGTCATGAAGCACGTAAACATCATGGGCGGATGAAAAGAAAACGGCGAGTCAGCGAGAGGCGCATGGTGATTGTTAGCTGTAGCTGCTATTGCTGTTGTTGCTGTTGTTGTTGTCGTCGTTGTTGTTGTTGTTGTTGATGTTGATCGCTTTTATATAGCGCTATTCTCCGCTCTCGAGCAGACTCACTGTGCTCGCATGTGATTCTACTTTGATGTTGTTGAAGTGTTGCTTTACGTCCACAGAAACCGTAGGTTTATTAGGGACAGGGAGCCCAGGACGGCCACCTCGACTTTCACACAGCTCCTGAGCTCTGTGCGACTCTACATGAGCGAATATAGCTTTTTATAGTGCGTTTTTGGAATATCCACCGAAGTGGTCGTTGCAGTCGTTCTTTGTAGGGTTCTGTAGCCACCAACCACTTCTTCACTTCTCCTTGACCCGGTGTGACCTTTTGCGCTACTGGTATGTGTTGCCGACGCGATGATGTATTTGCTGTCAGAGAGAAAAGAGCAAACGAGTATCATGTGTGTGTTTTTCTACTCATGTGCATTCAAATGCAGACGAACTTTATTATTTATAATGAATACATGTTGCCACATTCGTCCTCTTCTCAGTCCTGTCGCTGACCTTTTCACGGCGATAGTGACGTTGTGTTAGTAAGTCTCGAAGTCAAGGGATTGATTGATTTTTGATCTTTAACGCCCAATCAAATGCGAAAGGGCCATAACCAGGGTGACATACAAGTGACCAAACCACAGGTCCGAATCTGGTGCACAGTTCTGAAAACAACAAATCAGTATAATCAACACTCTGTTTCCCGGTATGTAAGCAGATATATCGGAAGACTTAAATTGTGCTGAATTACAGTTGGTCAGAAAGATCTCCAGGTGAGTTAACTAGAACATATCCAAGAGTGTCTGCTTAAAAAGCGCGAGGCGAAAACACAATTTCTCAGACCACAACTAAAAGTTGGATTCGCCGTTAGGATGTACACAACAACGCATACTTCGGAGCCTGTTTGTATTCTGCGGGTGCTCAACACATGAATCTGCATCAGTTACTTGTGACGATGAGCAGGGTTACATATCTTATTCCCCGGGCGTGCATGGGCACCTGTTTTAGCCACACATGATGCAAGGAAAAGGCGGAGAGGAGATGTGAGAAAATGAAGTTGAATTGACCGGGAAAGAAGGCACTACAAAATGGGAACATCCGGGCTGTAGCCGAAGCGTGCATTGCTACAATTATTCTGCCTGCTCCTGGTTTTGAAATTAAAGAGACAAGTTTTGGTAGCTCTGGATTTCGGGAGGGGGAGGGAGAGGGGGGAGGGGGTAATTTCTGTGTCCGCAGTCCCAAGGTGAGGGGTCAGCGTAAACTCCAAGCACTGGTTTACGACATCCTTCCTTCAACCACTGCCGTATTTAGTTACACCATAGGGTCCAGAAAACTGTCAGCTAACGAGCAGTTTTTTTTCTGGTGCTCAAACAGTAGTAAGTTTGTTACAAACAACTCAAATAAACGAAGGCGTGTCATTTATAGCTGCGAACAAAGTCTGCACCAGCACAAATAAAACCACAATCGTTTGAATCGAGACGGAACTCTTCCCTTTTTTTTTTTTACCCGAGGTGGATGCGTCTCATGTTTATGTGCGTGCTTTGGCGCTAGGTTGCTTCTACAGTCATATCAGTACCCGAACCTTTCGGAGGGCGCTAACCGCGTCGCTGGACAGCTGCGCGGAGATAAAGAGTGCCCCTTCAGTGGTGTAACTAAATCTGGCAGAGTTTGGAGGAAGGTGCCGGAAAACGATGCTCGGAGCGTGGGGTCAGCGAGCAGTCGTGTCATGAAACGTGCGAGCAAAAGGGCGTTGTACGGAAATCGGATCGTTTTGCACCAAACGCAGGCCTACTGTCCTGACCGACGACCGTAAAGATGAAGACTCGACACTGTAGATTCCTTGTTTTTTTTTCAGCAGAAAGACAGAGCATGTTTTGTGTGTGTCCTCGTCTCCTCTTGCGTTCCTCGACATTTGGTGTCGGGTATCATCAAATTGATGGAGGGCGGGATAAAGGTATGGTTGTAAGGGTACCTCTCCCCTCCTGGTAGGGTTTCGGGAGTAGCCTACCCTTGGCAAGCACCTTTAGTGTTGAAGTCACACAAGGTGCTGAGGCTACGCTGACATCCACAGTATCCGGCTTACACAGACATGCTAACTGTCCAGGTTGCACATGCACCTATTAGACACCCACATAGCGACCAGATTACACAGACGTCTGTAGTATCCATGTTACTTCAACAGTGCTGCGGTTACAAAAACACATGTAGTACCGAGGTTAGGCGGACAACATGACATTGCAGGGTCAAGGCTGCTCGGGCACCTGCCGAGTGCATGTTATGCGTACACCTGGTAGCTTACGGGTCACGTCTGAAGTGCCCAGGTTACACAGACACCTGTAGTGTCCAGGTAGTGCCCAGATTACACAGCCATCTGTTGTGCCCAGGTAGTGTCCAGGTTACACAGACACCTGTAGTGTCCAGGTAGTACCCAGGTTACACAGACATCTGTAGTGTCCAGGTAGTGTCCAGGTTACACAGACACCTGTAGTGTCCATCCAGGTAGTGCCCTGGTTACACAGACATCTGTACTCTCTCTCTCTCTCTCTCTCTCTCTCTCTCTCTCTCTCTCTCTCTCTCTCTCTCTCTCTCTCTCTCTCTCTCTCTCTCTCTCTCTCTCTCTCTCGCCTTCAGTCAAACGCTGCGTTCAAGCCGGCTCCTTTCCTTTTACCATACCTTCGTGCGTGCGTCGTTCACAGCGTGTGGTCTCTCCTTCTCCTGTAGTTGGTCTCCCCCTTCTTCTGTGCTTGGTCTCCCCTTACTCCTGTGCTTGGTCTCCCCCTTCTCCTGTGCTTGGTCTCCCCCTTCTCCTGTGCTTGGTCTCCCCCTTCTCCTGTGCTTGGTCTCCCCTTACTCCTGTGCTTGGTCTCCCCCTTCTCCTGTGTTTGGTCTCCCCCTTCTTCTGTGCTTGGTCTCCCCCTTCTCCTGTGCTTGGTCTCCCCTTACTCCTGTGCTTGGTCTCCCCCTTCTCCTGTGCTTGGTCTCCCCCTTCTCCTGTGCTTGGTCTCCCCCTTCTCCTGTGCTTGGTCTCCCCTTACTCCTGTGCTTGGTCTCCCCCTTCTCCTGTGTTTGGTCTCCCCCTTCTTCTGTGCTTGGTCTCCCCCTTCTCCTGTGCTTGGGATGCGTGGTTCGCTGGCGCAGGACCGACATGTTTCATTTGTCAAGTCCCATTTCAAATAGCTCCGTAATAGTTCTGCGGATGTCTCTCGCCCGAAACAGACCCATTTAGCATTGTCCGTAACGATTCGCCTTTTGCCGCAATGGATAAGGCATTGCATTGCCCACAGTAAGCGCACTTTCCATACTGAGGTGGTCTGTGATGGCGGTTTCACGTACTAAAGAGGTTAAGGCGCAGCTCACAATTCGCGTCATAATAATCTTTGTCCATGATGACTGTGGGACGTGCTGGAGGGGCTGGAGCGTCGCTTCACTGTGTTTTATCGTCCGTGGAGGCTACGTCGCGTGCAGTACAGGGGTTAACGCGTTGCTCGTAATAAACGGAGCTGTCACGTATCCACAGTGGTTGCGTGACGTCCTGGGTGAGGTGTGACATCGCTCGCAATAAACCTACTTTTTTATGTACCCAGTGTCCGTGGTGCTTGCTTCAGGCTCTAGAGGGGTTACGTCGTGGGGACAAGGAAGAGGGGCTTAAGGAATGTTGCTCACAATCAACGTTTGGTTGACCATGTTCAGCGCCGAGGTGACTCAGAGAGGTACTGGCGGGGACCGAGATCCCAGGAAATGGGTGAGGAGGGAGGCAATACCTAACCCTACTCTGTCACCACCACAATGACTCCAGCATTAAGACGGCAGCTGCGATGAGAGCCATTGTAACGTTTCATTAATTGTGAGGGACAAAGTCATACAGTGTCCGCAGACCACAACTGTCGAAGCGAGAGGAGAGCCGAAGCGGAATCGAACCGAGGTCCTGCTTCGGTTGAAGTGTTGCCTTACGTTCACAGAAACCGTAGGCTTATTAGGGACGGAAGCCCAGGACGGCCACCTCGACTTTCACACAGCTCCTGAGCTCTGCCCTACTGCTTACCAGCCTAACACCTTACCGCTGGGCCAAGCCGGTTCCTTCACAATCAGCTTACTTATTGGGCATTATTGTCTATGGTGGCTGCATGATGCACAAGAGGAGTGATCCGTCGCCTACATTAAACATACTAGGAACTAGTAGGGTTGGGATGCATCGCTCACTATCAGCCTACTTATTGTACATCATTGATGGCTATGTTCTCGCGGGGTGGTACATTGTTCATGGTGGCTGCGAAAGTGTCCATATAGCTGGCCACTGACCTACTTGGTATTATCCGCTACGGATTCGTGTGTGTGTGCGTGCGTGCGTGCGTGCGTGCGTGCGTGCGTGCGTGTGTGTGTGTGTGCGTGCGTGCACGCGCGTGTGTGTGTGTGTGTGTGTGTGTGTGTGTGTGTGTGTGTGTGTGTGTGTGTGTGTGTGTGTGTGTGTATGTGTGTGTGTTTGAATCTGTATTTTTGAAGAATGTGTAAGTGTTTAGAGGTACACGTTAGGCGCTCTAAATAATCATTATTATTATTACTAAATTTGGACTCTTAATAACCAGTGATTTGTCGTTGCTTTGGGAGAGATTCCGACTTCGAGCTGCTTCTTTAGTGAATCAGATGGTAGACCTTAATGCTATCATTTTGTGCTCGATACACGTCACACAAGCACAACAAAAACATGACTCGCCTACGGTAACTCTCATCTGGCATGGGAGTAAATGCAAAGTACATAATTCCACCAGAGGTACATCCTCGAAAAAGGATGCCCCCAGTGGCATATATATATATAGAGAGAGAGAGAGAGAGAGAGAGAGAGAGAGAGAGGGAGAGAGAGAGACAGAGACAGAGACAGAGAGAGACAGAGACAGAGAGAGGGAGAGAGAGAATTAGGCTTCTACATGTGTGTGTGTGTGTGTGTGTGTGTGTGTGTGTGTGTGTGTGTGTGTGTGTGTGTGTGTGTGTGTGTGTGTGTGTGCCACTGGGGGCATCCTTATATTATATACACCTGTGTCGTGGAGTGTGCCTCTGAGCTCAGGAGCTGTGTGTGAGTCGAGGTGGACGTCGTGGGCTTTCTTTCCCTAACTGTCTGTCCGGTCTCTGTGGACGTAAAGGAGCGTGTGCCTGAAATGTTTGTTGATTCTTCACAGGCACTCTGCGCCCCATTCTGTTTCAGATTGTAACAATTCATTCTGACGCAGATTGTAACAATTCATTCTGACGCTAACGTGTAAATGTGTGCATTTGCGTGATTATATATGTTCAGCCAGCTTCGTGATCAATGAACTATGTCCGGTCTAGAATAGACCGCGGGACCGCGGTTCGATACCGCTTCGGCTCTCCTTTCTCTTCAAAAGTTGTGGTTTGTGGACACGGTCTTGTGACTTTGTCCCTCACAATTAATGAAACATTAAAATGGCTCTCATCGCTGCCCATCTTAATGCAGGTCATTCTGGTGGTGACAGTGTAGCGATAGGTATATACTCTCCCTCTTCCCCCACCTCCATACACCCTTCGTAAAATAAATAAACCTTATGGTTTCTGTGGACGTTAAGCACCATGTTTACATACTAGAGGGTGTAATTTTGTAAGTGAGTCGGTTTGGCCTAGCGGTAAGGTGTTAGGCTGGTAAGCAGAAGGGCCTTGGCTCGATTCCGCTTCGGCTCTCCCTTCTCTTCAAAAGGTTTGTGGACACAGTCTTGTGACTTGTCCCTCATAATTAATGAAACATTAAAATGGCGCTCGTTGTGGTCCTTCTTAATGCAGATTTCCCCCACCCCACCCCCACCCCCACCCTCTCCCCATCCCTAGTAAGCCTTATGGTTTCTGTGGAAGTTAAGCACTTTGTTTATTTACTTACTTACTTGGGGATGTAACTCTGGTGGAGTTCATAACCTTTGTCTTTACTTGCATTCCAGGTGAGAGTTACCGTAGGCGACTCGGGTCTTTGTTGTTGTATTTGTGTGACGTCTTTCGAGCAGGAATTAACTCCCTTGATTGTTGATTCTGCACGAGCGTTCTGGGAGTCGTTCTGTTTCAGATTATGCTGGCCTGCGATCAGAGGATTTGAGTAATCCATCCGTGTAATTACTGTTTTGTGTTGGACGCGTGGTTTGTGTTTTATCACTTCAGTCATGCTCGTTTTATCGTTTCAGTCGTGTTTTATTGGAACATCTTATGTGTACTACATTTTTATTAGTATGTGCATGCAGTGTTCTGTGTCACTCGTTGGCGAGCTAGAAGGCAAATTCCTGTACTCAACCGACAGTAAAATATTGTGATTGATTTGCAAGGATGTCTGATCGATATTCCTCGCAACGTTGCTGATGCCACTCACACCTTGTTTGTGTCTGCGTGTATGTGCATGCGGCCTTTTCTGCCCGTACAGTGCTCCCCCTTAACTTCACCAGCTGACAGCTGAGTATATCAAATTTCACTCCCATCATCGTGTGTTAGTGTATTATCTGGCCGTCTGTTGCTTGAAAGGGGCATTGTCGTTGAAACGGTTTTGTAGTGCCGAATTAAAACAAGCGTTCTTTTTTATCCTGTTGTCTGTGATTATGCTGTCTGTGGTCTGCCTTGGCACCTGGCTGCCTAAGCAGGCCTGCATTGTGTGGCTTTCTCCTGTCGTCCACCCTCCCAATCTCCCGGTCAAGACCGTGCAATCACTTTTTGCCATTTGGAACCTACGCTGTCAAAATGACCCTCGACCGACATAAAAAAAAAAAAACACGTAAAGAAGTAGTTGTCGACCGAGCCACACACCACTCGATACAGGCCGTGCATGACCACATCTGTTGCAAGTCAATGCAGGCGATCTAGCGGCAATAACCCACCCAGCGGGTAACACAGTCATCATCAGCTAAATGCAAACCGGGGCAGGGACTGTTGAGGGTCGTGTCCCCTGGCAGGCAGTAAGTAACCTTCTGCGTCCAGTGCTGGTTACCTCGCCTCTTGTCGCGACCCCTGATTGGACTGACTGCATGTTTCGTGTTTTAAATCCCAAGGTCGGTAGAATTTGACGTTCTTGTGATGTGCGAGGGATGGGGGTTCGGTGTGTCTGTATAATTATTACACCGGGACAGCTTTTGTCTGTAGCTGAGAGGAGCTTTAATGCGCATGCACACGCTTGTTAAGATCGCGGGACTTTCCTGTTTTGTTTGGTAGTGCTGGTGTTGTGTCCTTTTGTTGTCGCGTGTTGTGAGATGCGTGGTGTGGTGAGATGCGTGGTGTGGTGAGATGCGTGGTGTGGTGAGATGCGTGGTGTGGTGAGATGCGTGGTGTGTTGAGATGTGTGGTGTGGTGAGATGCGTGATGTAGTGAGATGCCATGTGTGGTGAGATGCGTGGTGTGGTGAGATGTGTGGTGTGGTGAGATGTGTGGTGTGGTGAGGTGAGATGCGTGGTGTGGTGACATGTGTGGTGTGGTGAGGTGAGATGCGTGGTGTGGTGAGCTGTAGGGTGTGGTGAGATGCGTGGTGTGGTGGGATGCGTGGTGTGGTGAGATGCATGGTGTAGTGAGATGCGTGGTGTGGTGAGATGTGTGGTGTGGTGGGGTGTTTCTCTGTCTCCTACTGCATGGGCACCGTGCTTCGGCATTGGTCACAATTTGTCCCTAATATGTCACCTGACATCCGAGGACGTGAAGCTCTACATCATCGTAGGCACTGGCTTGTTTCTAACTCGTGAGGTGTTGTGTGTCCGAAGGCAATGCCTACAAGCCAACATGGAGAATGGATCCAAGCTATGGCATCCCATTGTGGCCAGGTTCAGTTACGACCCGCCTTGATCACTTTGATGTACACTTTTGAAAGTGGAGTTCGACATCATTCTTTCCTGAGAGAGTGACATGTAGCTGGTAGATGCAGCTGGATATACAATGCATGCGTATGATTCTGGTGCAACCCAAGGGATTTTACGTGGTTATTTTGCCACTGCAGTTGTCCGGAGAGCATCAACACATTTGCTTAATCGGAAAAGAACAAAAACTGCTACATTTTCGTTCTATTTAATATGTACACTTTGGGATGATGGGGAAATTGGTCCGCACTTGTATAAAGCACTCTTCTGGCCAGCGCGGGACGCAAAACTAAAGTATCAAACTGAGTGCTTGTCTGTTATGCGGCGTAAGAAAAGTGCACAGAGTTGACATGTCTCTCTTGTCGGCGTCTTGAGTCTGTTTCCGGTCTCCTTCCGCGTCCACTTCCGGCGCTGTCTGACTGCCGAGACAGCCCAGCGGACACGAGAAGCATTCATGGTGACCACTGATAATGGCTTGAGCAAGCCTTTGATGTTGCGCGTGTTTTCATGCTTCTGTTAATGCACGAAGTATGCCAGATAATCACTGACCATTTCCACGTTTGTTTGACGTTTCGCACGGCGTGTATATAATATACAACTATTAAAAAAATCCAAGTTCTGTTGCATTTATTTAGAAAGTATAGCACCAGTCTCAGTTTCGTGTGGCTGATGTCGGCAGTTGGTTTTAGTGTGTTTAACGTGGCATGCCGACATTTCTAAATGTCTCAGTAAGTAAGTAAACATGGTGCTTGACGTCCACAGAAACCAAAAGGCTTATTAGGGAGGGGGAGAAGGGGGTAAGGAGGGAGGGGAAGAGGGAGATTATATACCTATCGCTACACTGTCTCCACCAGAATGACTTCTGCATTAAGAGGGACAACGATGAAAGCCATTTTAATGTTTCATAATTGTGAGGGACAAAGTTAGAAGACAGTGTCCACAGACCACAACTTCTGAAGAGAAAGGAGAGCCGAAGCGGATTCGAACCGAGGTCCCTCTGTTTACCAGCCTAATGTCTTACCCCTTGGCCAAACCGGCTCACTCTGAATCTCTCTTTCGGGTGTACGAAATTATGCTTCGTTGCCCTAGCATAGTGGTCGGGCGGTGTTTGAGAAAGTGGTTTCAGGACGGTAATACCGAAAGCAGAGAAAACTTGAGTCAGCTTGGGTTCGAGTTCAGTGTTGCTTTAAGTCCACAGAGACTGTACGGACTATTAGGACCGGGGAGCCCAGGACGGCCATCTCGAATTTCACACAGCTCATGAGCTCTGCTCAGCTTAGTTGGTAGGTAGTGTTGCTTAATGTCCTCAGATGTCAGTTGACATATCAGGGACAAGCTGAGGCCAATGCCAGAAGGCTCGTTAGGACGGACAGCCCAGTAAAGGCCACCTTTACTCTCACACAGCTCCTGAACTATGATCTCAGCTTAGGTCTGTGAGTTTTCTTATATACCCGGCGTAACAGAGGGGTATACTGGCATCACCGCGTCCGTCTGTCCGTATGCCCGGACTTTGTCCAGAAAATAGCAGTCTGCTGAGCCGTTTAACCTTTTCTGACCAAACTTAGGATGGTGGTGAATCATCTTCAGCCAGAGTGTCATGCCACAAACATTGGGACGCTATCTTCATTTTCTTTCTAGTTTGCAACTGACCAAGGAATGACGGAGCATGAATTCAGCGATAATCATCAAAACGGCCTTTATCTAAAACACTACATACAGATTTGTCTTTCCATAAGTGTATAAAGCCTGTGCATCTTGAAGGTTCCGCGGTTGGAGACACTGAGACCTTGGGCTCGCGCAGAGGCGCTTTCGGGTTCCATTGGTGATGATGATGATGATGATGATGATGATGATGATGATGATGATGATGATGATGATGATGATGATGTCCACCTGTGTGTGTATCGCGGGATTATTTTGACTTGAACGCTCAATGCGCCGAGGGAGGTGTTTGTTGTTGTTGTTGTTGTTGTTGTTGTTGTTGTTGTTGTTGTTGTTGTTGTTGTTGTTGTTGTTGTTGTTGTTGTTGTTTTCAAAAGAAATGTAAATTGGTACTCGTCAGCAGTTCATAAAACTGGAGGCGAAAGGGCCGAAGGGCGGTCTGGTATTCTGTCGGCTGCTGTTTCGCCTGGCATGTGGGCACGAGTTCGAGTCTGACTCAGCTCTCGTCTTGCCCTTCGCGGTCGGATGAGAACGAGCGGCCTGTGCGACCCTTGTGGTTCTTGCTGCGGACACAGAACGATTCCACGGCAGTTGGTACTTCATCGACAAGTAATAAAGTAAGAGAGGTTTTCCTGATTCCCGTGGCAACCTCCATTTCAGTAGGGTGGCGATTAGGTCTGGGCTAACTCGCGGCTTGCGCCGCACTTGCGGGACGGGGTAACGACGCTCTGGCAGCTGTTGTAGCATCACCCGGATTACGTTACCCGAGCTGTTTTTGTTTTGCAAGGGAATCACAAAGTGCGTGGAAAACAAAGCCTACGGTGCCACGCGTTCAGATCTGCCGGTGGGGTGTTGCTGAAATTACTCACAGCCAGGCCAAAGAGGGTCAATGACTCTGAAGCCTGCGTGGTGTTTTCTTTCCCCTGACTTCCCAAGTCGACACAGGCGGTCTGTGAGTAGCTGTTTGACAGGCCCGAAAACACAAGGACAGCTCCTTGAGAAAACACTTTGTGTGTGACACACTTGAATAAGCTTGTTTTGTAGACAGAGCTGTCGTGTCTCTATATGCTAATGGGATTGAAAGTTTGGGTTCTCGCCCCTGATGGCCATGTAAGTTATTTTTCATTCTCGCGACAGCAAGCCATGACTTCGTCCTTGACATTGGCAAGGAGGCAGTTGCGGCCACTCTTGGGCGCGCTCAGTCACGCATGCGCACTGTTCCACACGTATTATTTCCGATTGCCTAACGTTGAAATGGCAGACGGAGGAGAAGCATAGCGACTAATCACTGGCGGCTGGTTGGCTGCCCTTCTGTGTTTTATTTTTACTTTTACAAAACAGCATGCTTGTGTCGGGGAAAGTAAACATGGTGCTTAACGTCCACAAAAACCATGAGGCTTATTAGGGACGGGGGGAGGGGGTATGGAGGTGGGGGGAGAGGGATATTATATACCCATCGCTACACTGTCACCACCAGAATGACTTCTGCATTAAGGTGGGCAGCGGTGAGAGCCATTTTAATGTTTCATAACTGTGAGGGACAAGGTCTCAAGACAGTGTCCACAGACCGCAACTTTTGAAGAGAAAGGAGAGCCAATGCGGTATCGAACCGAGGTCCTTCCGCTTACCAGCCTAACGCCTGTCGGAGAAAGCGTCAGTACTGCTAGATCCTTTGCCAGTTTGATTTGAAGACAGTTTCCGTCATGATGTCACGGTGCGGGCGTTGTCATCTCTCCTGTCCGTCGGTGTGTCCTACATTGTTGCCAGTCAGTTGACGGCCGGAACTGGATACGTTTATTTTGATACACCAGCCTGTAAGAGCAGACTGGCTCACATACAACACTAGTACACAACCATAGAGTTTATTCTACTGGACGCGTGTCGCATGGTTTAATTATGTCACTGACTGGCTCACGTACAACACTAGTCCACAACCATAGAGTTTATTCTACTGGACGGGTGTCGCATGGTTTAATTATGTCACTGACTGGCTCACGTACAACACTAGTACTCAACCATAGAGTTTATTCTACTGGACGCGTGTCGCATGGTTTAATTATGTCACTGACTGGCTCACGTACAACACTAGTACTCAACCATAGAGTTTATTCTACTGGACGCGTGTCGCATGGTTTAATTATGTCACTGACTGGCTCACGTACAACAACAGCAAACAATCACAGAGTTTATTCTCTTGGACTCGTGTCGCGTGGTTTGTGTCGCTTGACTGGCCTGCATACAACAACTGTACACATAGAGTTTATTCTGTTGGACGCATGGCACATGGTTTACGTTGCTTGACAGAATCATAGAGTTTATTCTGTTGGACGCATGGCACATGGTTTAAGTCGCTTGACAGAATCAGTTGGACGCATGGCGCATGGTTTGTATTGCTTCAGGTCTCCGCCATCCAGTCCTCCGAGAGCGTAGCGGTACCCTGTAGCTCTCAGCCATTTGTAACCGCTTCTGAAAACTAACGAACACAACTGGCCTCTCTTTTTCTCACCTGTTTCTGTTTGATTCTGGCAACTTCCAACATATATATATATGCAGTAATCTATAATGTGGACATTTTGCTTTCCACTGTTGTTTTTTGCACACACACACACACACACACACACACACACACACACACACACACACACACACACACACACACACACACACACACACATGTATATGATTACATATATATGTGGTGGTGGGGGGGGGGGGGTATACTAGACGGCATCTTAAGTGTACAAGACAAATCGTTGACACTGCGGATACGATTCCAACAATTCCAAGGACGCCCCCATCTCCATCCCGAAAAGAAATGAGGGGAAAACCTCTCAACCCACACACACCCCAAAAAACAAAACACAGCGACAGAAACCACCCTAAAACCGTTTATCAGCAGTCGACATGACACCGAAGGGCACGCTTGGCTGGTGAGTCAGCGGGGCCCGAATTCCGTCACGTGACGAGCCCCGGAGCTGCGGGCAACGGTATAAATATATTTGTAAGACTCCGGGCCTGACATCTTCATACATTTTGCACCAGCCCTTCCCTGACGGTCTTAGTACCTGAGATGAAAGCACCAGCACTGCTGCTACGGACGGAGCGGAAGACGACGGAACTGGGGCGCCTTCAGTGAGCATGGATTGCGGGAGATAGCGGCCTCCATAAAGCTGGCCCGGGAAGAGAGGCTGCTGCCAGAGCATAGATGTTGCATTGCGCACGGGGCTTGCTCCGATATAATGGGTGTTTTTCAGTTTCCCCCAACTTCCACGGTCTCACGGGATGGGAGGGAGGGTGGGCGGGGGGACCTGGGGAATGGGGCTGTGAGTCATAGGGTTGATTGCTGTGTATATTTCATTGGAGGTGCCTCGATTAGAAAAAAAATCTGGCCTCTTCAGATGGGGTTTTGTTGTCGTGGTCGTGTGTTTTCATGACCGTGGAGAGCGAGAGAGGAAAAAAAAAAAGAAGAAGAAAAAAAGGGAATTATACCGCGTTGTTGTTGTTTTTCTTTTACTGTTCCTGAAAATAGACATACAATGTCTAGATTCTGGCAGCAGGAAAATACGCGGAAGAGGATGGGGAGGGCGAATTCTATCCCATTCTATGGCTGCACGGTCTCCCCAAAACCACCACCCACCACCCATCAACACCACCACCAGCAACAACAACAGCGACAGGTAACCCAGTGCGGTGCTGTCTCCACCAACACGTAACAGTTGTTACAACTTTCTGACGGTTGGCCGGCTTCATTCTGTTGTGGGGTGCCAGCCAGGGATGCAGATGTTCAGTGTGTTGCAAGCTCTGCCGAGCAGACAGTCCCAGCTTCTCTTCTGACTATGTAATGTAGGGGTAATGCAGATGTAGAGTATGGTGCAAGCTCTACCGAGCAGACAGTCCCAGCTTCTCTTCTGACTATGTAATGTAGGGGTAATGCAGATGTAGAGTATGGTGCAAGCTCTACCGAGCAGACAGTCCCAGCTTCTCTTCTGACTATGTAGGGGTAATGTAAAATAGTATTTATAAACCGCTTACACATAACGTGAGTCCGAAGCGCAGGGTCGACAAGAACACATGCAGAACCAACAGTACAATAAACCCCTGCTAATTATATAAATACTTGCACAACACTTCATTCAACGTCTTTCTCACTACTTCCAACACGCACACACAAAGAAACGTGCGCGCACACACACACACACACACACACCACACACACACACACACACACACACACACACACCAATACACCCAACCACACACACGCACGCCCACAGGTAAGCCATACAGTGATCTTGTTTCAACGCTAACAGTCATTCTTGTTTCAGATTAGTTTTTTGTTCATACAGTGATCTATTCAGTGAAAAAGACGGGTCTTGAGGGCAGATTTAAATGATGCTATGGCAGAAGAGGTGTGGAACAGTGTAAGATAGTTCGTTTCAGAGACACTGTCCGAGCACCGCTTTCCGGCACCTTCCTCCAAAGGAAGGATGTCGTAAACCAGTGCTTGGAGTTTGGGTACTCGATAGAAGAAGTCGCGTCGAGCAGATGGAAGACGAAGAAATCGAGCATCGCACTGTTATATATCTGCCAGCGCGCCACTCAGACATGATACCTACCGTCCCATTCCGTTCCATTCGGCCTTATCATCTCCAGATCTCCCACCACCCACTCAGCCCTCCCGTACCCCCCCACCCCCACCACCCTCTCCACGCCTGTGTGCTATCTCCACAACCTATCATCTTCACTGACAGACTCCAAAAATGTTTTGCTTACAGCTCTTAAAAGGGTGACCCACTACCTTTTTACATCCCGCTGAATAGCTATGAATACAGCGTTTCACTTGTAGTGACTGAATAGAGTGTCTGTGCGAGCGTGGTGCGTGCGTGCGTGCGTGCGTGCGTGCGTGCGTGCGTGTGTGTGTGTGTGTGTGTGTGTGTGTGTGTGTGTGTGTGTGTGTGTGTGTGTGTGTGTGTGTGTTTTCTTCGTGTGTGCCTGCGTATGTGTGTGTAGATGGGGAGGGCGCGCGTGTGCGCGCACTCACTTAAAATGTCGTTTGTGGAGTCGTCGTTCATTTGTAGACAGGAGGCCAAGCGAGTCGGCCGAGTGAAAAGGAAGGGAGGCAAGCGCTGTTTGTAGACAATAAAGTTCCCCTGTTCTTGGGTGCATGGCATTTCTTCAGAACGACCAGACCCAAAGAGCACGCGGTGCTCGATGTGTGAGAAACCACAATACGGTTCTGTTGCTTTTTGCTTACTCTGTGTATATCAAGTGACGTGTCATGATATCCGTTGAATCTGTATCTCTCAGCCAAAGATTCCTCGTTCCAGGCTTTCCACTGGTGGTTCCCGTTCCTTTTTCGTCTTTGGCCCCTGTGCGTGCGTGCGTG
>CAUZXP010000557.1:10000-21911 GCA_963584105.1 Alviniconcha strummeri | reverse complement strand
TATCGGCCTGTGAGAGGTCCCGGGACATTCTGCTGGAATTATGACTGCTCCTGCAAACTCTGGAGACGGAAGGTTGAAGAAAATCCACATTTTTGGTTGGCTGAATCCCTCTGTGAGACTCTTTTATGAAGGACATGCAGCAGTGGGAATCCCTCTGCCAGACGTTCATGAAGGACTTACAACAGTATGAATCACTCTGCGAGACGTTCATGAAGGACTTAAACAGTATGAATCACTCTGCGAGACGTTTATGAAGGACTTGCAACAGTATGAATCCTTCTGCGAGACTCTTTGATGAGATGAAGGACTTGCAACAGCATGATTCTCTCTGTGAGACTTTTTATGAAGGACTTGCGACAGTCCGAATCCATCTGTGAGACGTTTATGAAGGACTTGCACCCAGTACGAATCTCTCTGTGAGACATTTATGAAGGACTTGCACCCAGTACGAATCTCTCTGTGAGACGTTTATGAAGGACTTGCACCAGTACGAATCTCTCTGTGAGACGTTTATGAAGGACTTGCACCAGTACGAATCTCTCTGTGAGACATTTATGAAGGACTTGCACCAGTACGAATCTCTCTGTGAGACGTTTATGAAGGACTTGCACCAGTACGAATCTCTCTGTGAGACGTTTATGAAGGACTTGCAACAGTAGCGCAACACACCTGGCAGGGAAAGGGTTAATTAAAATCACAGAAGCAAGCACATGCTGTCTCACCGATGATGTAACTTGCAACAGTAGACAGCATCTGGCAGGGAAAGGGTTAATTAAAATTGCAGAAGCAAGCACGCGCTGTCTCACCATGGTAAGGGTTCAAATCACAGAAATAAGCACGCGCTGTCTCACCGATGATGTAACTTGCAACAGCAGACAGCACCGGACAAGGAAAGGGTTAAAATCACAGAAGCAAGCAGGCGCTGTCTCACCGATGATGTAACTTGTAACAGTAGACAGCACCTGGCAAGGAAAGGGTTAAAATCACAGAAGCAAGCAGGAGCTGTCTCACCGATGATGTTCTTGCGGCGTTTCTCCAGCTTGGATTCGATCATCTCCTGTGTGCGCATGCTGCTGGTCTGAGCGGAGAAGTTGATGAAGACGGGAACGTAGTTCTGGCGCTCAGAGATGTTCTGCAGCGTGGCGCGGGCAATCACAGACTGCAAGCACAACACACGTAATTATCAGGCACTCAGACTGGACAGCAGTCACAACCATAGGCTGCAGCTACAACATAACATGGTGTCCACTCAAACTGGACAGCAGTCACAGACTGCAAGCACAACAAATTGGACAGCAACTCACAGGCAAAGACTGCAAGGTCAACACAGATATTTTCACTCAAACTGGAAGCAGTCACAACCACAGACTGCAGCTACAACATAACATGGTGTCCACAGAAACTGGACAGCAGCCACAGACTGCAAGCAGAACACAAAGACTGCCAGAACACACATATCGTGCACTCAAACTGGACAACAGTCACAAAGACTGCAAGAACAACACACATACCGTGCATTGAAACTGGACACCAGTCACAGTCACAGACTGCAAGCACAACACACATACCGTGCACGCAAACTGGACAGCAGTCAGTCAAAGATTGCAAGCACAACACACCTATTGTGCACTCAAACTGGACACCTGTCAGTCACAGACTGCAAGCACAACACACATACCGTGCACTCAAACTGGACAGCAGTCACAACCACAGACTACAATTACAACACAATATGGTGTCCACTCAAACTGGACAATAATCACATTCTGTAAGCACATTATCGTAGTTTTCTGCATTCTCTGCTTTGCGAAACGCTTGCGCTCAATACGATTTCAATACATTACAGCACTGTAATATTAAAAAAGAAACCAAAAGATCAGCAACCCTCTTCACGTTACTGCTCTATCAGTATTTAATACTCTTAATTTCCTTCCAGTTTCCCTGTAAATAAACCCCGCATCAAGGAGTGCCCCTCCATTAAGACCGCTTTTGCTTGATTTTTACAGTGGTCTTGCTTGATTTTCACTGTGATCTTTTCCATCTTTGAGACCACTTTTGCTTGATTTTTACAGTGGTCTTTACCATCTTTGAGACCACTTTTGCTAAGTCTTTACCATCTTTGAGACCACTTTTGCTTGATTTTTACAGTGGTCTTTACCATCTTTAAGACCACTTTTGCTTGATTTTTACAGTGGTCTTTATCATCCTTGTGACCACTTTTGCTTGATTTTTACTGTGGTCTTGAACATTTTTGAGACCATTTTTGCTTGATTTTCTAGCGGTCTTTACAGTCGATTTTTAGGGTGGCCTTTACCATCTTTAAGACCATTTCTGCTTTTCAGAGTGGTCTTTACCATCTTTTGTTGCCTGATTTTTAGGGTGGTCTTTACCATCTTTAAGACCACTTTTGCTTGAGTTTTACGGTGTTCTTTACCCTCTTCAAGACCACTTTTGCTCTCCTTTTTTGTTTGTTTATTTTAGGGTAGTCTTAAACGGCAGGTTGCAACGTGCCAAGCGTGCTGCACTCATCCCACAAGCGCAAAGCCTGAAACGGACACACACACAAACAGACAACCAGCGGCCACCAGGAGTTGCCAGCGAGCCCTCACCTTGCCGACGCCGGTGCCGCCCGTGTATAGGACGGAGCGGCGCACAGACAGCAGCTTCTCCAGGATGTATCCGAAGCGGACAGTGTCAACAGTCGGCACCAACATGTCGAAGAAGGGCGTCTCCTTGTCGTAGCGGAAGGACGGCACGATCTTCTCCCACGTGTCCATGCGACGTAGTTCAAAATCAAAGTAGTAGCTCCACAGATCACCACCAGATGGCAACTGAAACAGTCCGGGGGTAGGGGGTAGGGGGTGGGGCGTGCAGTGACATCATCAAAATGACGTCATCGTCATCATGAGGGCGTGTGATGTCGCCGTCTGAGCATGTGATGTGATGTCATCGTTACAGCATGTGATGTCACTGTCAGAGCGTGTGATGTCATTGTCAGAGCATGTGATGTCATCATCAGAGCATGTGATGCGATTGTCAGAGCATGTGACGTCATCGTTAGATCATGTGATGTCATCGTCAGAGCATGTGATGTCATCGTCAGAGCATGTAATGTCATTGTCAGCGCATGTGAAGTCAATGTCAGAGCATGTGATGTCATCGTCACAGCATGTGATGTCATCGTCACAGCATGTGATGTCATCGTCAGAGCATGTGATGTCATTGTCAGAGCATGTGATGTCATTGTCAGAGCATGTGATGTCATTGTCAGAGCATGTGATGTCATTGTCAGCGCATGTGATGTCATTGTCAGAGCATGTGACATCATTGTCAGAGCATGTACAAGTCATCCCAGTCTTGTATATTTTTGAGTACCTTTGATGTTAACTAGTCTTGTGAGGTCACTGCGTCTCCTGTTTATCAGTGCTGTCAATTGAATTTCGTGACAAGGACAGTAAAGTTATACTGAATTGCATCATACTGTACTGCATATATAGCAGTACTCCACTATAACTGCACTGCCTGGGTCTTGCTACACAGCATTAAAGTGAGCTTCGCCTGTACCTGCTTAGTGGCCATAGCATATTTAAAAGGAGTACCCCACTATAACATGGACCAGCTGTCTATGTCTCACCAACAACAGCATTAAAGTGAGCTTAACCTGTACATGCTGGGTGGCAATAGCATGTTCAGTACCTCACAATGACATGGAAAGCCCATGTCCCACCATCCATAGCATTAAAGTGAACTCCAACTGTACATTATAACATAGACTGCCTGCGTCTCACCAGCCACAGCATTAAACAAAGGACAGCATTAAAGAGAGCTTCGCCAGTACATGCTGAGTGAATCAGCATGTCCAGCACCCCACTATAACGCAGAATACCTGCGTCTCACCAGCCACAGCATTAAACAAAGGACGGCATTAAAGTGAGCTTCACCCGTGCCCGCGGCTCTTACCTTGGCCTCCCCGTTGTCCTCAAATTGGTTGCGGGTGAAAGTATCGAAGGCGTCCCAGTACTTCTCCAGGAGGTTGCCTCCGACGGACCAAATGTAGCTGAAGACGAACGTTGTGCAGATCAGCACGTGCAGCTTCATGGGGTCGGCGTTCATGTCCGGCCCGCCGCGCGCTGGGAAGAGCAGAGCTTCCAGCAGTTTGCACAACGTCACCACTTTGCTGATATCCACCTGAACACACACAACACAGCGTTGGGCAAGGGGGCGGAGAACACACAGAATACAGCGTTGGGCAAGGGGGCCGAGAACACACAGAACACGGCGTTGGGCAAGGGGGCGGAGAACACACAGAACACGGCGTTGGGCAAGTGGGCCAGAGAACACACAGAACACGGCGTTGGGCAAGGGGGCCAGAGAACACACAGAACACAGCGCTCAGTAGAGGGGCAGAGAACACAGCGCTGAGCAGAGAACACAACGCTCAGCAGAGGGTCAGAGAACACACAGAACACAGCACTCAGCTGAGGGACAGAGAACATGCAGAACACGGCGTTGGGCAAGGGGGCCAGAGAACACAGAACACGGCGTTGGGCAAGGAGGCCAGAGAACACACAGAACACGGCGTTGGGCAAGGGGTCCAGAGAACACACAGAACACGCGTTGGGCAAGGGGTCCAGAGAACACACAGAACGCAGCATTGGGCAAGGGGTCCAGAGACCACACAGAACACGGCGTTGGGCAAGGGGGCCAGAGAACCACACAGAACACGGCGTTGGGCAAGGGGGCCAGAGAACACACAGAACACAGCATTGGGCAAGGGGGCCAGAGAACACACAGAACACGGCGTTGGGCAAGGGGGCCAGAGAACACACAGAACACGGCGTTGGGCAAGGAGGCCAGAGAACACACAGAACACAGCGCTGAGCAGGGGGGCAGAGAACACAGGGCTGAGCAGAGAACACACAACGCTCAGCAGAGGGTCAGAGAACACACAGAACACAGCACTCAGCTGAGGGACAGAGAACATGCAGAAACAGCTCTGAGCAGAGGGACAGAGAACACGCAGAAATAGTGCTCAGCAAGGGGTCAGAGAACACACAGGACACAGTGCTGAGCAGAGGTCAGAGAACATGCAGAACACAGCGCTGAGCAGAGGTCAGAGAACACAGAACACAGCGTTGAGCAAAGGTCAACGAACACACAGATCACACCGCTGAGCAAAGGTCAAAAAACACACAGAACACACCGCTGAGCAGAGAACACACTGTTGGTATATTCAATTAAATCTCTATCTCTTTCTCTCTCCTCCCCCTCTCTCTCTCTCTCTCCCTCCCCCCACCCCCCATGTCTCTTTCCCTCGCTTGCTCACCCACTCACTCTCTCTCATTCTGTTTTTCTCATTCTCTCCAACAGCCACGCACCCACGTTTTTTCTCTTTTTCCCCCCACCCACCTGGTTGATGGCCTGTTCGCATTTTTTGTTAACAAACTTGAGTCCATCTTCAACGTATCTCTGGAAGAGGTCGAGGATGAACTCAACGGTGTCCTCTCGCAGTTTGTGGCTCCAGCTGTTGAGCCAGGTCTTCACAAATGGGAGCCACTTGAGATCCTCAGGATCCAGGTACACCATGCCACACCTACAATACACACCTCAATACAGGTGACCCGCAACACACCTCGATACAGTAACATGTCACATCTGCAATGCACACCTCAATACAGGTGACCCGCAACACACCTCGATACAGTAACATGCCACATCTGCAACACACACCTCAATACAGGTGACCTGCCATACCTGCAACACACACCTCGACACAGGTGACTGCCATACCTGCAACAAACACCTCAACACAGGTGACCTGCCATACCTCCAACACACACCTCAATACAGGTGACTGCCATACCTGCAACACACACCTCGACACAGGTGACTGCCATACCTGCAACAAACACCTCAACACAGGTGACCTGCCATACCTCCAACACACACCTCAATACAGGTGACTGCCATACCTGCAACAGACTGAGGCTCAAGACAGGCAACATTCGGGGGGGGGGGGGGGGGGGGGGGGGCAGCAGGAGGAGGTAGCTGTACGCCCCACAACAACCACCACCACCACCACCTCCACCACCACGCCCCACCCCACGCGTAAAGGGTGAGAAAGGGACGGACCTGCTGACGGTGGCTGGGGAGGCGACGGCCAGGTCCTGGACCTCGAAGAGCATGTGGATGTAAGGCGTGAACTTGATGCGCTCGCTGTTGGCCAGGCACAGCATCTTGTTGTCGTCCAGCACCGTGTTCATGTTCTCGATCCACAAGGCGTCCACCGGCCCGTCGCAGATGATCCACTGGTGGTCCTCTGTCGTGTCCTGGCAGCACACACACACACCAGTGGGATTCAGCGGGAGAGAAAAGTCACATGCAGTCATTTGTTACTTTGTTACAGTCAACTGAGGGGTTCAGAGGGCGAGACAAGACATACACAATACTAAACACCCCCTACACACCTGCAACACTATAATACTAAACACCCCCTAAACACCTGCAACACAACAATACTAACCCCCCCCCCTACACACCTGCAACACAATACTAAACACCCCCTACACACCTGCAACACTACATTACTAAACACCCCCTACACACCTGCAACACTACATTACTAAACACCCCCTACACACCTGCAACACATTACTAAACACCCCCTACACACCTGCAACACTACAATACTAAACATCCCCTAAACACCTGCAACACTACAATACTAAACGCCCCCTACACACCTGCAACAATACACTACTAAACACCCCCTACACACCTGCAACACTACAATACTAAACACCCCCTATACACCTGCAATACTACACTACTAAACACCCCCTACACACCTGCAACACTACACTACTAAACACCCCACACACACCTGCAACACTACAATACTAAACACCCCCTACACACCTGCAACACTACAATACTTAAAAAACTACACACCTGCAACACTACAATACTAAACACCCCCTACACACTACAATACTAAACACCCCCTACACACCTGCACGGCGTTTCGCACGGTGATGCCCATGAGGCCGTCGTGCCACTCCATGGTGAGCTTGTCGATGCCGCCGTACAGCTCCTCCATGGTGATGGACTTGGGGTTGAGGATGAAGGTGTGCACGGGCTGGTAGAATGGGTCGTCCAGGCCCGCCTTGTGCAGGTTGTCCAGGGTCTCTGCGAGGATCTGCAAGCAACAAGCCACACTGATACAACGGGTCGTCCACTCCCTCTACGTTAAGGCTGACCAGGGACGTCAAGGTAACAAACTACAGCAATGAAACGGGTCGTCCACGCCCTTGGGCAGGTTGTCCAGGGTCTCTGCGAGGATCTGCAAGCAACAAGCCACACTGATACAACGGGTCGTCCAGTCCCTCCACTTGCAAGTTGTCCAGTGTGCCTGCACGGATCTGCAAGCAAGAAGCCACACTGACAGAACGGGTCATCCAGTCTCTCATGCCTAGACTTAGCAGAACGGGTCGTCCAGGCCCACCTGGTGCAGGTTGTCCAGGGTCTCTGCAAGGATCTGAAAGCAACAAGCCAACTGATACAACGGGTCATACAGTCGTTCCATGTGCAGGTTGTCCGGTTACTGCAAGGATCTGAAAGCAACAAGCCACACTGATAGAAAGAGACATCCAGTCTCTCACGCGTAGATTGTGATTGACTGACTGACACTGATTGATTGACTGATAGTGATTGACTGATACTGATTGACTGATACCGATTGATTGATACAGACTGAATGATTGACTGACATTGATTGATATTGGTTGATTGATATTGATTGACTGACTGACTGACTGACACTGGCGGCCTCCCTCCCGGACCCACAAAGCACTGACCCTGTAGACGGTGGTCTTGCCGCTGCCTGTGGGCCCCACCAGCATGACGCCGTGTCTGACGATCATGGTCTCGAACAGCTGGATCACCTTCTTCACCTGGGTCATCACCACCTGCAGCTTGTTGTTCTCCTGCACGCTGATGATCTCCGACTGCAGGCGCCCGTAGTCGTGCTCGGGGATCTCCACTCCGGGGAACAAGTCCTGCAGGATTGCCTGGACACACGCACACCATCAGAACGAGTTTTTCACTGCCTGCCTGGACACATACCGTCAAAACAAGTGACAACATCAGTGAGCCTGGACACACACCTTCAGAACAACTGAAAACAACACGTAGTCCAACTCGCCTGGAACTGCACCTGTCAGTGGCCCACACACACCTGGTCCAGCTCGCCTGGAACTGCACCTGTCAGAGGCCCACACACACCTGGTCCAACTCGCTTGGACCTGCACCTGTCAGAGGCCCACACACACCTGGTCCAACTCGCCTGGAACTGCACCTGTCAGAGGCCCACACACACCTGGAACTGCACCTGTCAGAGGTACACACACACACACGCCTGGAACTGCACCTGTCTTTAGGCACACGCACACACACACACACACACACACACCTGCTCCCACTCACCTGAAACTGCACCTTTCAGAGGCACACACACACCTGAAACTGTACCTGTCAGAGGCATACACACACGCACACACACACACACACACGCACGCGCGCGCACGCACACACACACACACACACACACACACACACACACACACACACACACACACGCACACACACACACACATGGTCCCACTCACCTGGAACTGCACATTTCAGAGGCACACACACACCTGCTCCAACTCACCTGGAGCTGCACCTGTCAGAGCCCCCCCCCCTCACCTCCACCACCCGGCACACACACGTGCTGTCACTCACCTGGAACAAGAGCGCGTCCTGCTGGAGGAACTTGGGCAGGTTGCTGTCTCGCAGCGCTCGGATGAGCACCACGTCCTCAAGCTTGTCCGGGTTCTGACGCTTCAGCGACCCCGCCATCACCAGCACGGACTTGACGGCGCGCATGCCGAAGTCGTAGTGGTCCTGCTGCGACAGCTGCTCGGAGCAGAGCTTGTACATCTGGGTCATCTTCTGGGCCAGGTTCTTGGAGGACTCGAAGCCTTCCGAGTACAGGATGACCTCAGCGATGAGGGCTGGTGGGAGGGACGACAACGGAGACATGGTCACAGGCTGACAGCAGACTATCTCCCCTTCCTTCTCTCTCTCTCTCCTTTCCCTTCTCCATCTCTTTATCTCCCCCTTCCCCTTGACCCCCTCTTTCTCTCCCTCCCTCCCCCTTCTCTCTCGCTCTCTCTGTTTCGCCTTAGTTCTCCCCTTCTCTCCTCCCTTTCCCTCTACCCTCCTCCCTCCCCATTCTCTCTTTTGTCCTCTCTTTCCCGTTCTCTTTTTCTCTCCTTTCTTCTTCTTCTTCCGTCTGTCTGTCCCTCTTTCTCCCTCTCTCCCCTTCTCTAGCTCTTTCTCATTCCCTCTCTCTCCTGTCCCCCTTTTCTCTGTCTCTCTGTCTGTCTGTCTCCCTCTCTCTGTCTATCTCTCTCTCTTCCCCTTTTCCCTTGCCTTCTCTATTTCTTCCTCTCCCTCCCTCCCCATTCTCTCTCTCTCTCTCATCCTCCTGCTTTTCTCTCTTTCCTTTTCTTCTTCTTTCTCTCTGTCCCCCTCTCCTCCCTCCTCCCCCCTCCCAACTTGCCAGCTACCCCCACTCACTGTAGTCTGGAACCATCATGGCGATGGGGCGGAAGAGGGCCTTCAGGTTGTCCGGCAGCTCCGTGCGGCCAGCGTAGCCAGGGTTCATGGTGATGAAGGCGGCACACGTGGGCAGCAGCTTGATCTCCCGACCCTCGAACATGAACCGCGACAGCTGCACGCACAGGGGGCAAGGTAAGCAGCTGGGTAACAGCGTCCAGAGGTCTGTTGAGGATGCTAACTTTCTAACGGAGGGTTGGGGTCGTGTGAACCTAAGGATTTGTATTTGAGAGTTTTTACGTTTTGGTTTGACAGAGAGAAAACATTATTCCAGGTAATTTTGGGTTTGCTATAACTAAGTATTAGTGTATGCAGATTGAGAGAAAGGGGGCGTATGTCTAAGAGTGTGTATGTGCGTGTGGTTCATGACTTAGAATGATTACGTTCTTCGTTGTGCGATCGAACGACAGCTTTAATTTCCCACTGGGATGAATAAAGTATATTGTTCTTGTTATTGTTAACCTGCTGCTTCACGCCCAGTCAACCATTACGGTTCCAGGATCTTCCGTGTTCCTAGGGTGGTCAGAAGGACCCTGGAGGAGAGATATTTTCAAGACATCGGACCTGTGTTCTGGAACTCTTTTTCTCTTTCTCTCATGTAGGGGTGGGCATGGGGTGGGGATGGGGGGTGGGGGTGGGATTCCAGGACCTTCCACGTTCCTAGGATGGGTAGAACAGGATCCTAGGGAGAGACCCTTTCAAGGCATCGGACCTGTGATCTGGAACTTTTCCTCTCAAACACGAACTGTGACAGCTGTACACAGGGTACACAGGGGTAGGGGTGAGCACGAGGACCTCAGGCAATGCTCGGATCTTCCGTGTTCCCATGGTGGGCAGAAGGACCCTTGGGGAGAGATCCTTTCAAGACATCGGACCTGTGATCTGGAACTCTCTTTCTCTCTCTGTCAGGCATTCGTCTTCATGCTCTTAAGTCAGAACTAAAAACCCATCTCTTCTCTTCTGCATACTGATCTGTCGTTTCTTCTCATTGTACCAAACAAACCCATCACCAGTAATGCATGTATTTGTAGTGTGTGTGTGTGTGTGCGTTTGTGTGTGTGTGTGTGTGTGAGGGAGACGGAGACAGAGACACACAGACAGACACAGAGAGGGAGACAGAGACAGAGATAGTGTGTGTGTGTGTGTGTGTGTGTGTGTGTGTGTGTGTGTGTGTGTGTGTGTGTGTGTGTGTGTGTGTGTGCGTGTGTGTGTGTGTGTGTGTGGGTGTGGGTGTGTGTTTATGTGTGTGGGGGTGTGGGGGGGGGGGTGGGGGTGGAGGGAATGTCACACGCACACACACGCAGACAGAGGAGTGACTGAACACGCACCTTTTGTGCCTTGGCGTTCCGGATGGTGATGAGCTGCTGGGCGATGACGGAGAGCACCTCGATGTCGATGCGGTTGAACTCGTCAAAGCAGCACCAGGCTCCGGACTGAGCCAGGCCAGAGAAGAACTTGCCCATCATCTGAAAACAGGCACACGTACAGCTCAAAGTTACATCCACCACACGCCTCACTGGCACAGCAGAAAACATGCACACAAACAAAACTAGAGGTCATATCAATTTTGTGCCTTGCTGGTACATCAGACAGTAAGCACACACACACACACACACACACACACACACACACACACACACACACACACACACACACACTAAAAGTCATAAAATCTGTTTTGTGCCTTGCTGGCACATTAGAAAACATGCACACACACACACACACACACACACACACACACACACACACACACACACACACACACACACACACACCTATATGTCATAAATGCATTGTATCACATTGTGCTGTATTGCATTATACTGCACTGCATTATATTATATTGCATTGTACTGTGCTGTATTGCATTCTGTTGTAATGTTTCGTGCTGTATTGCATTGTATTGCATTGCACTGTATTGTATTGCACTGTATCATGCTGCATTGCATTTCATTGTACTGTATTGCATTGCATCATGCTGCATTGCACTGTACTGCATTGTATTGTGCTGTACTGCATTGCATTGTACTGTATTGCATTGTATTGTACTGTACTGCATTGCATTGTGAGTGTACCGGATCAGCTGCCCCACCTTGTTGTCCAGACCACTGGAGCAGCTGCATTATACCGTACTGTATTGCATTGCATTGTATTGCATTGCATTACATTGTGAATATACAAGATCAGCAGCCCCACCTTGTAGTCCAGACCACCGGAGCAGTTGCATTATACTGTGTTGCATTGCACT
>CAUZXP010000557.1:0-5000 GCA_963584105.1 Alviniconcha strummeri | reverse complement strand
TGTGATCAGTGCCCCTAATTCTGTGAGCTGTAGGTGTCAAGCGGCAAGCAATGCAGACAGACGTGTTTGTGACTGGCTCCATTCAGGGAAAGGAGTTATGAAAGTAATTAGCAAGTCTGGTTCTGGGACACACACTGGAGTCGGGTTTTGCTCCGTTGTTATTGACTGTAAAGACCTTAGTATGCATACTGTGGATTTTTATTTAATCGGCTCTTCGTGTCTCTTTTTTCGACTTTATTACTACTGATTACTACAGCCTCCAACCCTGTACACCCTGGCCTCCAACCCTGTACACCACAGCCTCCAACCCTGTACACCCCGGCCTCCAACCCTGTACACCACAACCTCCAACCCCTGTACACCGCAGCCTCTTCCTCTGTACACCATGGACTCCAACCCCTGTACACTGTGGCCTCCAACCCTGTAAACCGTGGCCTCCAACCCCTTCTACATCCGGGCCTCCCACCCTGTACACCGTGGCCTCCCACCCCTGTACACCCTGGCCTCACAACCCCTGTACAACACGGCCTCCCAACCCCTGTACACCCTGGCCTCCCAACCCCCGTACACCATGTCCGGATCTTTCTGATGACTCACCTTGCCCAAGGAGACCTTCTCAGCCTCGGGAGAGATCATGGCCAGGATGTCGTTGGTGTACTGCACCTCCACCGGCTTCTCTGGCTCACCTGTTACCGCCACAACAACACCACGTCAACCAGGTCTTCATGGTACACACGTCACGTCAACCAGGTCTTCATGGCACGCACGTCACGTCAACCAGGTCTTCATGGCACGCACGTCACGTCAACCAGGTCTTCATGGTACACATGTCACGTCAACCATCAGTTGGATATCGCAGTCAACACAATCACCACGTCAACCAGGTCTTCATGGCACTGTGTGTCCATGTTAAAATAAATACCCTTCGTTTGAATCTTTTCGTGTTTGGATCTTGTTTTAGAATGCTAGCAGTTTTGTTTTTAGTTTTTTTCTTTCTTTCTATCCGTTATCATCATGATCATTCTCCTGTCCCTGAGCCCCACCCGGCTCCACCCAGACTTACCTAGCTCGGGTGTGGTCTTGCCCTCTGTGGAGGCTGGGGCGGCCACGGCAAACTCCAGCTTGGAGATGGCGTCGAAGCACTTCCTCAGGTGAGGCTGCACAGCCAGCGGGTTGCGCGTCTGCGCCAGGATCTCCAGCAGCTCGTCGTTGGACAGGAAGTAGAACCTGCACAGCGCGGGAACGCAACAGCAGGTCACGACAAGTCCCACAGATCTGCCGCTGTACCGAGAACTAAAGCTTTGTCAGAGACTCTCGATGCAAAGTGTTGTGCGCTAAAGGTGTGCTTGTTTCAGAAACTGAAGGATTCTCAGAGGATCTCGATGCAAAGAGTTCTTCGCTAAAGGTGTGCTTGCTTTATTAACTAAAGGTTTCTCGGAGAATCTTGATGCAAAGAGTTCTTCGCTAAAGGTGTGCTTGTTTTTATGAACTAAAGGTTTCTCTGAGAATTAATCTCAGTGGTAAGTGTTCTTAAGGAATGGTGTACTTGAAGGGGATAAGACAACAGACCTTGTCAGTGTGAAGGGAATAAGATGACACACCTTGTCAGTGTGAAGGGGATAAGATGACAGACCATATAAGGGTGAAGCCTGAAGGGGATACAATGACAGACTATATAAGGGTGAAAGCCTGAAGGGGATACGATGACAGACCATATAAGGTTGAAGCCTGAAGGGGATACGATGACAGACCATATAAGGGTGAAGCCTGAAGGGGATACGATGACAGACCATATAAGGGTGAAGCCTGAAGGGGATAAGATGACAGACCATATAAGGGTGAAGCCTGAAGGGGATACGATGACAGACCATATAAGGGTGAAGCCTGAAGGGGATACGATGACAGACCATATAAGGGTGAAAGCCTGAAGGGGATACGATGACAGACCATATAAGGGTGAAAGCCTGAAGGGGATACGATGACAGACATTATAAGGGTGAAGCCTGAAGGGGATACAATGACAGACGATATAAGGTCAGATCATGTCAGTGCTGAAGGGGGTAAAACAGAAACTGTCAGAGGGAAGGGGAGAAGACGTCAGACCTGCATGAGTGGGTGACGCTGCTCTTGCAACTGCTGTAGCCTTTAATGGGAGGTATGGTTTGGACCCAAAACTACATGCTTACCTGAGTAAGTAAGGTATTCAAAATACCAAAACCAAACCAAACCCAGCCTACCTGGGGAAGATGACTCGCTTGGACTCCAGGTAGGCCTCCAGACACTTCATGATCTGGTCCAGCAGGGCGTTGTTGTTTTGGAACATTTCCAGCAGGCCTGCCACATACAGCACAAAATGTCTCCACATACAGCACCTCCACATACAGCACAAAATGTCTCCACATACAGCACCTCCACATACAGCACAAAATGTCTCCACATACAGCACCTCCACATACAGCACAAAATGTCTCCACATACAGCACCTCCACATACAGCACAAAATGTCTCCACATACAGCACCTCCACATACAGCACAAAATGTCTCCACATACAGCATAAAGTATCTCTACACACACCACAAAGTGTCTCCACATACAGCACCTCCACATACAGCACAAAATGTCTCCACGTACAGTATAAAGTATCTCCACACACAGCACAAAATGTCTCCACATACAGCATCAAATGTCTCCACATACAGCATAAAGTATCTCTACACACACCACAAAATGTCTCCACATACAGCATCAAATGTCTCCACATACAGCATAAAGTATCTCCACACACAGCACAAAATGTCTCCACATACAGCAAGAGAAAGAAAGAGACAAAGAGACTGACAGTTTGAGAGAGAGAGAGAGAATGACTGTATGCAAGTGTGCGCGTGCGTGTGTGTGAAGTGTGTGTGTGTGTGTGTGTGTGTGTGTGTGTGTGTGTGAGTGTGTATTTGTGTGTGTGTGTGTGTGTGTGTGTGTGTGTGTGTGTGTGTGTGTGTGTGTGTGTGTGTGTGTGCGTGTGTGTACATGCGCGCGTGCGTGTGTGTGTGTGCATTCTCCTCCATCCCCACCACGCCCGACAAAATACTGCAAATTAAGACTGCACCCCTCTAAACGCTTTGATGCGTCCAAACCACCCAAAAGGAAGTTCATGACCACAGATGTTCCCCATTCCTCCACCACCGCCCCCCCCCCCCTCCCCCCCCCGCGACTGGGCGTAAAACACCAAATTACTTACTTACCCCTACAACCCCCCCTCCCATGCCACCTCCCCCCACCCTAGAGGACTGGAGCAGACCGTACCTGGCTGTGTTGCAGCGCGGATGGCCAGAGGCACCTTGTTGACCTTGCGCATGATGTCCTTGTAGGACTTGTCCACCTGCAGGAACATCTTGGCCTCCGCCGGCAGCTGCCGCTGGATGTCCGGCGCCGAGAAGATGCTCTCCAGGTACAGCCATGATCGCTGGCAGTTCAGCCACTCGTCCTGCGGTCACAGAGGGCGGTGCGTGAGTGGGGCAGTACACAGACGGAAATTTTATTGTCTATGAATAACATTGATATTTGCCTTACGACTGCATGAAAGATACTACTCCTGATGAATAAGTCAGTTGGTGTTTTACGCCCAGTCAACTGGTACGGTTGTATCAGGGCAAACTAATAGTAATAACATATACATACTACTACTACTACTTCTACTACTACTACTACTAACATATAAATTTTTACACACTATTTTATACTTATTTATATGAAAACTTTTTGAGCGCCTCATCTCAAGATGAGCCCTAAGCACTTCACAGTGGCGAATAATATTTGCAACACAATACGCAATATGTAACACGGTCTGCTCTCAAGCAGAGAATGCCCTATATTATACAACGGTATTCTGCTCAGAGGCAGAAAATACCATATATTATACAGCGGTATTCTGCTCAGAGGCAGAAAATACCATACATATTATACCGCGGTATTCTGCTCAGAGGCAGAAAATACCATATATTATACCGCGGTATTCTGCTCAGAGGCAGAAAATACCATATATTATACCGCGGTATTCTGCTCAGAGGCAGAAAATACCATATATTATACCGCGGTATTCTGCTCGCAAGCAGACAATACCATATATTATACAGCGGTATTCTGCTCGCAAGCAGTGAATACCGCTATATATTATTTCTCTATATTGTCTGCTTCTGAGCAGACCCACTGTGGTCTAGCTGTACGTGACTGAATGACAGAGCCACTGTGGTCTAGCTGTACGTGACTGAATGACAGATCCACTGTGGTCTAGCTGTACGTGACTGAATGACAGACCCACTGTGGTCTAGCTGTACGTGACTGAATGACAGACCCACTGCGGTCTAGCTGTACGTGACTGAATGACAGACCCACTGCGGTCTAGCTGTACGTGACTGAATGACAGACCCACTGCGGTCTAGCTGTACGTGACTGAATGACAAACCCACTGCGGTCTAGCTGTACGTGACTGAATGACAGACCCACTGCGGTCTAGCTGTACGTGACTGAATGACAGACCCACTGCGGTCTAGCTGTACGTGACTGAATGACAGACCCACTGTGGTCTAGCTGTACGTGACTGAATGACAGACCCACTGCGGTCTAGCTGTACGTGACTGAATCTCATATATTACACAGCGGTATTCTTCTGTACGTGACTGAATGCCATATATCATATAGTGGTATTCTGCTGTACGTGATTTAATGACATATATAGCGGTATACTACTGTACGTGACTGAATACTATATATCATATACCGATATTCTGCTGTACGTGACTAAATATACATCATATAGCGGTATTCTGCTGTACGTGACTGAATACCATATATCATATACCGGTATTCTGCTGTACGTGACTGAATACCATATATCATATAGCGGTATTCTGATGTATGTGACTGAATACCATATATAGCGGTATTCTGCTGTACGTGACTGAATGACAGACTGTAGCTTTACACCACACAAATCTGAAACAGAAC
>CAUZXP010000556.1:5000-24492 GCA_963584105.1 Alviniconcha strummeri | reverse complement strand
AAACAACTCGTGGCTACCACGAAGCTGGCCCATGTACTTAATCATTTAAGCGAACGTGAAAAATAACTGAAAACATTAGCGACGCTAGATCTCAAACCATAGAAACTACAACAATCAAACAACAATAAAACATCATTCAGGAACTAGGAAGGTAAAAGATAGTCAAAGCAACCTGTTGAATATGGATTAAATTGAGCCAAAACACTAGTTTGACTTGGAGACTTGCAGACTGAACTGGAGGCTCGGCAAAGTGACTGGCAAAAGAGGACACACGGTCCTTAAACTTCTGTGAGGGCGAGTGGTGCAGGGGATTGAAATGGAGGGTCTTTTATACCTAATACGGCATCGGTGGCCCAGAATTTGGAATAAAAGAAGAATTTGTAACAGAATAGGAAGGCAGCTCTTCCATGTCCTCGCATGTACAGGGAGGCTTGTGTTCTACAGCTCGGCGAACTGACAGCCGCTAATTGGAACCATTCTTCACACGGGAAAGGAGACTGCTGCACCCCACGACCGCACGAAGACCCAGCACCAACGAACTACTGACTGAACTAAAAATATTCTCGTCTTTCAACTTCAAAACTTACAAATGCCATTTCACCAACAGTCTGACTAAAGTTGAACGTAGAGTAAATAGTGCAGATTATCTTCTTCTTTTTCCCCCTTTCAATTCCTCACATGCAATAGGTGTTAAACAAGAAGTAAACTTACATACTAGGAGTTTTAAAGCATTTAGATTTTTTTGTACCTATGTCACAGTATTGGTACACAATTTCTGAGAATGACCCAGAGAGAGAGAGAGAGAGAGAGAGAGAGAGAGAGAGAGAGAGAGAGAGAGAGAGAGAGAGACAGACAGACAGACAGACAGACAGACAGAGAGAGAGAGAGAGAGAGAGAGAGAGAGAGAGAGAGAGAGAGAGAGAGAGAGAGAGAGAGAGAGAGAGAGAGAGAGAGAACAAGCAAAGCAGCAAAAAAACTTAAAACATGTCTAACAACTAGGCTTTTCTAAGCTACACATGAATAAATATTAAATATATATATATAAAAAGGAGAGAGAGAGGGAGAGAGAGAGAGAGAGAGAGAGAGAGAGAGAGAGAGAGAGAGAGAGAGAGAGAGAGAGAGAGAGAGAGAGAACACTAAACATATATATATATATTAATTTATAAGGTACAAAAAGTTTTTGTTTGTTTTTTAAACGCACGCTGACACTGACGTTCAGGTCACAGAAAATAAACGGGGGGGGGGGGGGGGGGGGGGAACAAAATAAAATAAAATAGTACACCCTAACATAAATGGGAGGGGGGGTGGAGGGGGGAGCAAAAGAAGGAGAAAAAATGAAAAAAAGGATAGAATGTTCATAATCAAGTACACTACATTTATATAAAATGAGGAGAAAACAAAATGCAAAAACAACAACAATTGGATTAACAAGAAATGGAGTATAAATGTGGAGTATATACAGGGGGCATAATGCATTAAAAGTAAAGATTTAATAATAATGGAACAGCCTGTACTTTTAAGAAAAATGGAGTATTAAAGTGATACTTTCTCCTTATTTTAAGTTATAACTAGAGAAGTTAGCGTATGTGTCGACAGTCGATGTTTAAAGACCAACACTGTACTTGGTTCTGTCAGTACAACAGGTAGTGAATTCCAGAGAGTCGGTCCAGAATACATTAGGCTTGATTTAAATAAATCTAATCTAGGCATGGGTACATTAAGCTTTCTTGAGTAATTTCTGGAATAAAGGTTTATAGACACTCTTTTTACGAGATAAGTGGGTGCCTTACCCGAGAGGATTTTGTGCATAAAGCGAGCTTTATTATACATTAGTCTGTGTTTGAGGGGAAGGATTGTAGTTTTCTTGTAGTCATCGTTTGTGAGGCTAGTGTTTTTTAGCAATATTATCTTGACTGCTCTTCTGTGTAAGGATTTTAAAGGCTTTAATAGAGACTCACTTGCGGAGTCCCAGAGAGTTGAGGCATAGTCTACACGTGACTGGATATGGGCTTGGAAAAATGTTTTTCGAGCATGAAAGGTGAGGAAGTTCTTAATTTTTGCTGCCGAGAGAGAGAGAGAGAGAGAGAGAGAGAGAGAGAGAGAGAGAGAGAGAGAGAGAGAGAGAGAGAGAGAGAGAGAGAGAGAGAGAGAGGCAAGAGGCAAAAGTTTATTTGATTGGCCTGTGGCCTTCACAAAGGTTATACTAATAGTTGCAAACTGTACTTTAGCAAAGTGTTCAGAGGAACATAAGAAATAGCAATCACACGTATATCCAGAATCTTTACAGTATGTAGATGAATGTACATAAACATGAAGTGCACAAACGTAACTATACAGTCGCGTCATCATTCACGTAATAGCAGTTCTCTTCGTTTAAAGGCTAAGTATAGGAATATGGCAAAGTTCTTAATAATGACCTTATTTTCAGTTGATAGTAACAAAATAAGGCTAAATGAACTTGGCTGGCTGTAAAATTTATCAGGTATAAGTCTTTGACGTAAATCTGTCAGAGCAGAACAACACAACGTGAAATGCACTTCATTTTCGACAGCAGCTCTACACAAAGGACATATGGTGTCTGTGTAGGCATGCGTTTTGTATCGTAAAGAATGAACAACTATAGGACTTACACCAAATCTAAACTTAATAAGCGAGTTCCTTATATACTTATTAACATCAACTGAAAGATATACTGCTTGTACATGATTCGTCTTAAATTGTCTGTAAAAATTAAATCTATCACTTGCATCAATTCGACTCTTCCAGTGCTGCCAGCGGTTGTCAATGAGTCTTTGTCTAAAACAACGTATAAACAAATTAACTTCCTGGACTCCCTTGTTCTGCCATACGTACCCAAAACCAAATCTAAACAATGTTGTGCGAATTTTAGTCACCCAGTTATTTTTTCCTTGTTCATCTAAATGCAATAACATCAAATAGGCTTTGTACGGTAAACGTTTTTTCATTCATTCTAGTAATCTTAAGCCAATAACGTACTGCACGAACATATGCATTTATATACAATGGGTACCTTGCAGTATCTCCATAGATCATATTGTTTGGTGTCATTTGACCCACCCCAAAAAACCTTTTTAATGCAAACATATGTTTTTTTTCTTTCTATTTGATAACAATAATCATCCTCAAGGCCCCAGATCTCTGCGGCGTACAAAAGCACTGGTTGCACTTTAGAGTCGAAAAGCTTCCCAAAAAGTTTTATAGACTGACTATCAAATTTGTACAAAACACTCAAAATACCCATGACTGCCCTTTTACCTCTTGCAGCCAAGTCACTGCAAGCAGTGCTAAATCGTAACTTCGTAGTAAAATACAAACCTAAATATTTATAGGCATTAACAACTTCTATTCGATTCTTTCCACAAAACCATTTTTCGTGTGCTGCTAAGTAGCCTCCCTTTCGGAACACAATGATGTTACTTTTATCCAAATTTACTTTAAGTTGCAATTTTTCAGAGGATCTGTACAATATATTCAGCTGATTTTGTAAACCAACAGCAGTCTCAGAAAGAAGAATAATGTCATCCGCAAACAGCAGTATAAATATTTCAACTAACGTTGATGTAAGTATTGCACCATGTTTGCCACCTTTAATAATATCTAGTGTAAGTTCATTTATGAACAAAGAAAACAAAATTGGACTGCACACATCACCTTGTTTCACACCACGTAAACAATGAATGCTCTCCGTGAGTGACGCCCCATCTCGCACACGTGCCTTTACAACATTATACATACTTTTTAAACATCGAAACAATTTACCACGAATACCTTGCTTTTGCAAAATTGGCCATAATAGTTTTCTTGAAATGGAATCAAATGCCTTTTCGAAATCAATAAAGGCGACGTACAGTTTACGATTTAAAGACAGTTGTTTTTGTACAATAGCAAGCAAGGTAAATATATGATCAACTGTTGAATAGTCTTTCCTGAACCCCGCCTGCTGTTCACCAAGAGTATCATTCATGTCAACCCACATTTGTAGCCGGCGGTTAATAATAGTACTAAACAGCTTTCCACTAACATCTGAGAGAGAAATACCCCTGTAATTATTTGGATCATTTGGGTTACCTTTTTTGTGTAAAGGGTGAATGATTGAGTCTGTCCAGTTTTCAGGATATACTCCTTTATTAAATATTTCATTGAATAACTTAACAAAAAAGTCCAGTACAACATCTGAAGCGTTTTTAAATATTTCTCCAATAATACCATCTGGCCCTGGTGCTTTACCATTCTTGAGACTTATTAATGCTCTTGTGACTTCATCTTTTGTAATTGGTTCATTAATTAAATCCATGTCCCCTTCAACATCACCCACTATATCACCTAAAATGTCGTCTTCAACTTCGTGGTTAACTGGATCATCTGTTTCCAACACTGTTCGGAAATGCTGGTACCACATATCAATTGAAATATTGTTTTCGGTTCTTGTGTGTTTTGGTGCTAGTTGATTTACTTTCTTCCAAAATTCTGACTGATTTCCCAAGGTATCCAGCAACTCGGACAGTTGCCTGTCTTTATACTGCTTCTTTTTATGCTTCAGTAAATTTTTGTATTCTTTTCTTGATTTACAGTATGACTCACGATCCTTGGTATTAAGCGATTTCCGAAATTTACGGAGCAATTTTCGAACATTACGTCTTGTAGTCACGCATTCATAATCAAACCAATTGTTTACAGTTTTCTTTTTACCTAAAGGCGTTTTTGTTACCATACAATGTGCAGCTTCTAACATACATTTGTTAAAGATTTTCAGAGCCATATTTATGTCTGTGCCAATAAGACTAGTTGCATTATTTATTTGTTCTTGTATCTGGGCTGATTTAACAGCTTGTAGAAAGGACTCGACTTTCTCACTTTTCCATACAATTCTATTAATAATTCTTCCGTTGTTGTTGTTTGTTGCACCCAAGGCGTTTTTTTGTCTAGTATTAATTACAAGCTCTACAGGAAGGTGACTTGACTCTATCCTTTCTGCCACAGTTAATTCACATACGGGTAGCAACTCATAATACAATTCTTCTGATGCTATAAAATAATCAATGACACTGCATCCCAAACCAGTTACATATGTGTAGCGACCATGTAGATCGCCTTTACATGTACCATTTAGAATACAGAGCCCGAATGTAGAGCACATATTTAACAACATTTTGCCGTAACCATTTTCCTCGCTATCTTCAGAATTTCGTGTCAACAAATTGGTATCTTTATTGCAATGAACATCAAGCAACTGAAAAGAGCTATTAACTTCGTACGGGGTGTTAGCTGTTCTGGCATTAAGATCGCCACATAATAGGACATGAACATCACTAGAGAGTTGTACTTCCGCTAAGCACTCTTCTAGAATACCTATGCCGTTGTCAGTGCCTGTTACATTATAGTATGGACTCCCAGTCGGTGGTACATACACACATATGAATAAAACATCCTTCATCAGTCCAAAGCACTCTTTGTCAATAACAAACGACAGCATATTGTCATGTTTACAATCCAGTTGACGTACCAGTGGCAAAAGCTTATTTCTAATCAGTACCACGACACCACCCGATCTTCTCCCCTGCGAGGAAAGTTTAAGAGCAGGGCAACAAAATAGTGTATGTTCTGGAAATAAAGAAGATTGAAACGTTTCTACAAATGTTTCACATAAGCTAATAAAATCAAAAGAAGCGACGTAGCTTACAAATTCTGGAGTGTCAAGTTTTGACAACAGTCCACCTACATTCCATGTAGCAAGAGAAAAACGAGAAACATTAGAGTCGTCATCGAAACATACCTGCTCATTTTGTGTATCGTCGCTAATAGCAGAAGTGTTACTAAGCGTATTATTTCCAATGGCATACGAAAAGGAAGTATTATCGAGCACACTTTCAGCACACACATCCTTAGAATGGTCGTGTTCACATGTTCCAACTTTTACGTTGTCACTGTCAGTCACAGTTTCATCGTCCCGTGCACAAAAAGCACTCTTGTGGCATTTTGCACGTGTTTCGCTGACACTGTTGTGTTTATCTGTAGTGTTCAATTCACTTTTCTGTGCTCCTTTACCGTCCGTTGTACATAGGCTTACCGATATTACAGTTTCTTTAACAGTTTTTGTATTGATGTTTCTTTTCTTTGGCCGGCCGACACATCAGCTTTTTTCTTTGATGCCGTTACTCACTGGGTCGTAGTAGAACCTTTTCCCGTTGATCACCAAGTGATCATACCCCATCCTTGCGTTGTTCTTTGGGTCTGCTTTAGCGTTCTTCAAAAAGGGAACGAGTTTCTTCCTCACCTCTCGAACTCCTTTCGAAAAGTCCTCCCCGATGAAGATGGTGCTTCCTTCCGCAGTTTCACTCAGTTTTCTTTTCTGCTTCAGTACACGTTGTTTGTCTTTGAAGTTTGTGAAGCGGGCTATGATAGGAGACTTTGGGTCTTTTCGCATTCTGTGCACCCTGTCGAACTGGATATCATCCGGTATCTTCAGCTGGTTGTGGATGAGATCCTGTACCAGCTTCTCACAGTCCTCCCACGACTCGTAGTCGGCCTGGGTCTGTTTCTGCAGTCCTGTGAAGATCAGGTTATTTCTCTTCGAACGGCCTTCCAAGTCGTCTAGCTTCTTTTCCACCTCTGTCAGTTTGTCTGTAAGTTCACGGTTCTCCGCCTTCAGCTGTTCGTTTTCATTCCTCATTTCTTCGACCTCCCGCGCCAACTGAGTCACTTCATTTCGCAGACCACACACGGAATCATTCAAGGTATCGAGATGTCCACTGAGGGTGTCAAACCTTTGGTTCATGTCTTGCTTCATGCCCGACAACAGTTGCATCACGTGATGGTTCTTGTACAGACCCCTCGTTCCGGGCTGAAGTTCTGTCTATGTTGTCTACAGAAAGGCTGCGGTTGTTGGTCTGTAGTCGGGTCTGTCGGGTGTTTCCATTCATCGGTGGTGGTCCTGGGTTGAGCTCCACGTCGCCTGATCTGTGTAGCAGTGTGGCGATCAAAAACACGAGAGCGAAGGAGAGGCGTAGGCTGCACAGTTTCACCGTGTTAACATGGCTCAGTCTGTACACCAGCACACGTTTGTACATATAGTTCACAAAAACAGTGACAAAGCCTCCACATACCACCCTGAAAGTCAACGGGCCCACAGGCATGGCTATCTCCTTCACACAGGTACACAAATTTACACAATAAACGTCCTTCGTGGAGAGTAATTAGCACAAATTAGTCAAAAGCTGACGAGCTCTGGAAAAGTCGACTTGCTGCGTCTCTGAACACAGTTCACCCCCTGAGAGAGAGAGAGAGAGAGAGAGAGAGAGAGAGAGAGAGAGAGAGAGAGAGAGAGAGAGATGTGAACAACAAATATTTGTTTGATTTCATTTGCAATACTTCGTCTGTGTTATATTACATTAGATATAATATACACTAGAAGTACAACACACATAGTCATAGTGAATGATATATAAACATTAACTTAATATGAATACGCCTAACACTTGCTCTGTGTCACACTGTAATCCCCCCCCCCCCCCCTCCTCCCAGTAGTTTTAATAGGTTAATGTTGCCTGTTGCCGGGGTGGTGTTTGTTGTTTTGTTTTTGTTTTATTTTACGGTTTTCCTCCTGTATCAGACCCTTAGAGTGGCAGTGTAAGCAACGACCTGGCTGTGGCCACCTAAGGGATCAGCTGATGAAGAGCGGCACATCTCTCAGTCTAATATATATATTGTTTGAGTTCGGACTTAAAGCTTGTAAAAAAAGAAAAAGGCTTAATGAGGATAGCTGCGTTACCTCGCAACTGCAAATGGCGGTTGTGTACATAAACTACAGGCTCTACGCGAGTTCCGACCAAACAATTTCTGGAACTTGAATAAAAACTGAGAGACGATCTCACTGGAAAGGCAGCGCATGCATCCAGATGTACATGTTTAGAACTTCCCAAAACAGTTCGCCCATGTTTGACAGGCGCTTGGCCAGGTCAACCGGCGTATCAGTTGACCGGCCGGCAGGGCCAGACTTTGTTTTGTTTAGTGCCAGACACTCTTGTTGTAGGGACAAAAGGGCTTCTGGAATAAATAATAATAAAAAACGACACGAGTGTTATCAGTTTAAAAATGTTTCAGCGAATCCCATGGAGCATTGCCAGTTGTATTTAATGTATAACAACAAGTACTTCAGTAACTAATACACAGCAGAGAAAAAAGGTAAACTGTGAAAGGACATGAAATAAAGAAGAAGAAGAGAGTGAAGTGGAATGCCTTACAGAGACAGGAAGAGTCCGATGTCCTGAAAGGATCGTTTTGACGATGCGAGTATCCGCGGCTGAACGAAGAGAGCGAGAAGGAGAGTAGTGATGAAGCAATTCAGAGAGGTATGGAGGAGCTGTACCAGATACAATATGGAGGTAGATGAGAGCTATTTTGTATTGAATCCGGCTGCTGATTGGTAGCCAGTGGAGATCGTAAAGCAAAGGGGTTATGTGGGCAGATTTGGGAGCTTTGAAGATTAGGCGAATTGAGCAGCTGATCACTCTTTGAATTGTATAAAGTTTGATAAAATGGCTAAAGGTAATAACAGCGGCTTCATTCGTCAGCAGCGGAAGCATACAAAAACTTCGACTGATGTTGAAATGAAATGTTGGTGAGAACCACCTTTTTAATATTAATTTATTTTTTATTTTAATTGATTATATATAATTATTATCAAACAATTTATTTGATCAAATAATGACCCGTCTGAAGTGCATAACAAGTGCATCACATGTAGGATAGCAAGCCGATTTTTAACTACTTTTGAAGAAGAAAGAAAGAAATTGCTGCCGCGTTAGACCAGTCTACTTTAACCGTATTAGCTCCACTCTAAAGTCTGCTAAACACGTGGATTTTTGTTGTTCAGCCCCAGCCTCTTTAATACGTGCTCGCTGATTGGCTGGGATGTGTTTCCCGCATTGACTGGTGCAGTGTAAACGGTATATTATAATTTCCAAAAGCAGTCTGAAAGTATTCTTCATGATCTGAACATAACGGATGCCCAAGAATGTCCACCGCGTTGCTTGTATTCTTGGCACCGGCATGATGACACAGTTTAATTGACTAACTCACAACAGACTGAGGAGTTACAGTTATACTAAGTTCAATTACTGCTAAAGTCCTGTTCAGTGACCAGCTGAACATAGTTTGCGACGAGACAAACGCATTAACCTGCTATCTGAGGTCACGACTTTCAGACGTTACACATAATGGCATGAAAGTTTAGACACTATAAGTAACACGATCCACACACACACAAAAGATTCAAATCAATGCTATTTATAACAGCCTATTGAAAGAGCCATTTCACGTAGTGATTGTAAATCTTTCAGTGATTTGACTTCGTCACTGCTGTAAGATACAGAGGACCGTCCCGACGACGAAAGAGATGACAAAGAAGGACTCAGGACAAGCACGGACAGCGTCACTGTAGGTTCCTGGAGAAGACAGGAAAACCACAAAGTAGTCAACAACCAGCAACTTGATCTCGCACAGGTTCCAGGTGGATCATATAGAATGGGAAAAGGTGGTCATTCCACGTGGATCATATACAATAGGAAAAGATAATCACTTCACGTGGATCATCTATACAATGGGGAAAAGGTGGTGATTCCATCATTCCACGTGGATCATATACAATGGAAAAAGGTGGTCATATAATCATTCCACGTGGATCAGATAATATACAATGGAAAAAGGTGGTCATTCCATCATTCCACGTGGTTCATATATACAATGGGGAAAAGGTGGTCATTCCACGTGGATCATATACAATGGGAAAAGGTGGTCATTCCAGGTGGATCATATACAATGGGGAAAAGGTGGTCATTCCATCATTCCACGTGGATCATATACAATGGGAAAAGGTGGTCATTCCACGTGGATCATATACAATGGGAAAAGGTGGTCATTCAATCATTCAATCATTCATATATACAATGGAAAAAGGTGGTCATTCCATCATTCCATGTGGATACAATGGAAAAAGGTGGTCATTCCAAGTGGAACATATACAATGGGAAAAGGTGGGTCATAACAAGTGGAACATACACAATGGGAAAAGGTGGGTCATTCCAAGTGCAACAACAATAGGAAAAGATAATCACTTTACGTGGATCATATATACAATGGGGAAAAGGTGGTCATGCCATCATTCCAAGGGGATCATACACAATGGAAAAAGGTGGTCATTCCAAGTGGAACATATACAATGCGAAAAGGTGGCGATTCCATCATTCTACGTGGATCATACAATAGGAAAAGTTAGCCACAACTGCACTATGTTGGTGACGAGGAAGAAAGGAAGGCGAACGTTTAAACGGTGGTAGGTTCTTCACCAGCTGTTTCTGTAAAATGTGAAGAGATCAGAACTGAATCACGGTGGCAGAGAAGAATGATTCTTACTGAAGTGCTAGGTGATTCTCTGCGTGTGTGCGTGCGTGCGTGCGTGCGTGCCTGTGTGTGTTTAATGCAGGTCTGGCTGTTTGGCTATGTGGTTTGAATTCCTTGTAGTCAATACCACTGTCACTTTTCGCTTGTGCTGTCTTAAATTTCAGGGTTCATTTTTAAATCTGATTTCTGTACAGCGCACCGATCTCTGTATTTATGTTAGAGGTTCTCGCATTGCAAATGGTTTATTATCATCATCATATTGCCCCATACAATGGGAAAGCCTTGGGTGGTTACAGCTGGATCATGCCGGTGAAGGGGAATGTTATCCGATACCTAAAACCAGTCAACCGCGGAAGTGATGTCAGGGAGAAGACAAACAGTCAGCAGTTATTTTATTTATTTTTCGTTTATTTTTATTCTTTTAATCCAAGAATGTAAGAAAAGATTGTAACTTTCCTTTTTTTTTTTTTTTTTTTTATCTCCTTCAGATAATCAAAGCTGCAATCCAAAGATAGGTCCTCGAATAACATCCTCAGTGACCGAACTGTAAAATGTCGCTCCCTTGCTTCAATCAAGTCGGAAAAAAGCGAGCAAAATATGTTGTATATAAAGTATCTCACGGCATGATTCACTACTCTTTATTAACTGGAGAGGCGTAGCCTGTCTGCATTGAATGTCAGTGAGGTCAGTGACTTCCTCTGTATTCATACAATGGAAACGGTGTCTACACCTGGATCAACCACACTGGTAAAGAGAAAAAAAGTAATAAAACTAAAATGAAGACCCCCCTCAAACAACAACAACAAGAGACCCAACAACAAGAACAACCTACCAAACCCAACCAAAACAAACATAAAAAGTAGAAAGAAAGGGTCAGAGTGGCAGGCGATCCATCTCTGTTTTTCTACAAATACATCATGCTGGTACTGAGCAAGGCAGTAAAAACAGATACCAAACAAAACAACACAACAACAACAAAGGAACATCACCCAAGAAAGAAGAAGAAGAAGAAGAAGAAGAAGAAGAAGAAGAAGAAGAAGAAGAAGAAGAAGAAGAAGAAGAACAACAACAACAACAACAACAACAACAACAACAACAACAACAACAACAATAACTAAAATAAAAACAAAAACAACTACCCTGGTCAGAGTGGCAGATGATCCACTTTGTATTCATACAGCTGAAAAAGGGTGGCTACAACTGGATCATTAGAACCGGTAAAGAGCCAGAAAGTAAAAGTCCTATGGTCAGATTGGCAGGGAATCCACTTTGTATTCATACAGCTGAAAAAGGGTGGCTACAACTGGATCATTCGAACCGGTAAAGAGCCAGAAAGTAAACGCCCTGTGGTCAGATTGGCAGGGAATCCACTTTGTATTCATACAGCTGAAAAAGGGTGGCTACAACTGGATCATTAGAACCGGTAAAGAGCCAGAAAGTAAACGCCCTGTGGTCAGATTGGCAGGGAATCCACTTTGTATTCAAACAGCTGAAAAAGGGTGGCTACAACTGGATCATTAGAACCGGTAAAGAGCCAGAAAGTAAAAGCCCTGTGGTCAGATTGGCAGGGAATCCACTTTGTATTCATACAGCTGAAAAAGGGGGCATGGGATTCGCAGGAAGATGGTTGATGACGTTTAGTGTAACAAAACACATGTATTCCTCGTTTTCTTTTTCTTTTTCTTATCGGTGTTGTGATGTGATGTCTGCAGTTTTGTTTTTGTGTTGCCCGCCGACAAACTAATAACAATAACAACAACTTACTTTTTTAAATCGCCCGTTCTCAACGGAGCTCATAGCGCCTTACAATTATCAACGTTTACAATTACAAAATGTACAAGCGCAAAAAAAAAAAAAAAAAAAAAAAAAAAAACTGAATCAAGGAGATATAACCGGTTCGGCACACACACAGACACACACACACACACACACACACACACACACACACACACACACACACACACACACACACACACACACACACACACACACACAATGTATTCATTTGGTAAAGAATGAATGTATTTATTTGGTAAATGTAACACACACACGCACACACACACACACACACACACACACACACACACACACACACACACACACACACACACACACACACACACACACACACACACACACACACACACACTAAACGCATGTTCGACCTACAAGTTCAAGTCCTGATGCTGCTCACCGTCTGACACAGGAGGAAGGTCAGTTTTATCCGGCTGAGCTCTCGTCTTCGTTTCCATTAAGTCGACCCTTCTGCTGGGGGCATTCAGCCTCTCACTGTTTGGCTGACGATCCGTCAGCTGACGGGCAGTTGTAGTCGTAGTGAGAACGCGAGTCGTTGTCCTCACTGAATTGAAAACCAATCAAACATGGATACTTTAGTTAGAGAAACCCACAGACCCAGTCCAGTTCCGGTCCATTGCAAAAACTCAGCAATGGAAGATCAGCAAACAAAGAAACTCGTAAGAAAACTGCAGCATGCTACAGAAACAACAGCCAGGCAACCAGTCAAAGAACCTAGCATCCTAACCGTAGAGCCTAACAACAATGCTTTGTTAAGTAAAACAGACAGAACTGAGCAGCAGGTAAGACAGTCAGCAGCAGCAACCAACCATCCTAACATCAACAACAATGTATTAATGTCAAGTAAAACAGACAGAATCAGCTACCAAGAATCCTAACAACAATGTGCTGATGTCAACTAAAACAGACAGAAGCAGTAACCAGGCATCCTAAGAACAATGTACTGATGTCATGTAAAACATACAGAAGCAGTAACCAGGCATCCTAACAACAATGTACTGATGTCATGTAAAACAGACAGCAGTAGTAACCAAGCATCCTAAGAACAACGTACTGATGTCAAGTAAAACAGAAACAAGTCAGCTGGCTTTTGTTAAAGTTGGTTTTGCCTGTGTCCTAGTGATTTTTGTTTGTGTATTTACTCGGTGTTTGTTTCCTCTTGGTGATTTGTTTGTTGTTTTGTTTTGTTTGTTGTTGGTTTTTTAAAACTAGAATTTATTTCTCGTCCGCCGTTCATGTCTTTTCCTTTCGTTTTCAGCATGTGTGTAAATGAGCGCACCGCGTAACAGCCACAAGGCTTCCTGGTGTGCTCATGAAATTTGTACTGTATCTTTATTTTGTATTTGAATAAATCCTTATTTAAAGCAGTTGATTAATTATTGGATTTTAACGTCCCCCCCCCCCCCCCCCTCTGCTGTGGGTCATCTGAGGACGAGAAGAAGCAATCTGTCTGGTTGTTTCTTCTCGTCCTGAGATGACCCACAAGCTGTTCACTGAATCGCAGCAAACAAACAAACCTCTGACGTCGACTTCGCAATTGTCCACCGTGACGACTCGATGTTCACCGGGCACCGTGTCACAGCCGTATCTACCAGCGTGACTGTGGTTTGCTTGAGGGATGCTAATCGTGACCTCGCTTGAGATGTCACTGGTGTTGCAATGGAAGCCGGGGCGTTGAATGCAGTAAATTCTGCCGTTGTCGGTCTGATCCCAGTTGCAGGTGAGAACGTCTTCTGTTAAAACAATGCGCACGTAAATCAAACACCGACAAACAGTGGCGATGCCTCTGATATTCACAATACTGTAGAAACGTTTGGTTTATGTAGTTCAGATTGTTGGAGACTGCAGTGCATAATGTCAGACCCCCCTCCCCCTCCTACCTTCTCCCCACCTCCATCACACAGGTTAGGCAACACCTGTTTACCACCCTTTCCTTACCTCATAATGAGCATGGTTTACCTGCCTAAAGAGAATCGGGCCAGGAGTTGTAATGTGAACCAGTCTATGATGGTACCAATGAGCTACCGTGACTCCCTAAAAGACAACAGTAACAACAAAATACCACTGCCCCAGTAAACATGCCGGATCCGATCCGGAAGCGTCCTGGTTACGGCCAGTTATGGCCATTACGGCCAGCGTGCAGCCAGAATCGAGCCGGATCGTATATGCCGGATCCGATTTCCCGCATCCGTTTCAGCTCCGTTTTTCCAAAGAAGGCATGGATCACATTGTGCCCAAACGCATCTGGTCTAGAACCAAGCTAGTGTGTAGAAATCATCTGGACTGGTTTCTGGCATGATGCATCCGGCCTGCTACCAGTTTCCGACTTTTTGACTCGGTTCCGTTCATCCACAGACGACCCGGATAATCTTGTGCAAAACCAACCCGGATCCGATATATTTCTGGCTGATTGTGTCAGGTTTTGGGCAAACGGATTCGGTCCGGAACCAAATCGATGTGCAAGAATCATCCGGCCCGCTTCTGGCCAATGTTTCCCACCTAATCCGGACCGGATGCGAATCGGATCCGGCATGTTCATTGGGACACTTCTGCAGCGCCTACCCAACAGAATGAGTCCCTTTACAATGAAAAACAACACTCACATTTGATATAATTATATACAAATTTAAAAAGAGCTCTAGAGTTGATTGTATTCATTTGATATACATGTACATAGAAAGGTGCGCGCGCGCGTGTCTGCGTGTGAAAACACTTACACACACCATCATGTCTTAATGTTTTACGCCCACGCCGACACACCAAGTGTCATCCCCAGTAAATACACTGATTGATTAAGAATACACAGGCATAATAGAAATCTTGAGTATCGTTTTACAGGCTCAGAAAAAAACAGTTGGTGTGCAGTGTGTTACCGTGACGACGCTTTCCATCCGTCCTGAAGGTCCGATAGACGAAGAAGTTGTTTTTGGTTTTCCGTAGATTGCTGTTAAAGTGACACGTCACAGAGGCTGTTTCACCCTCGTAGACAGGAGATGACGTGCATGAGATTTTCGTTCCTGTAAACAGTGTGTTAAGATCGTTAAAAAAAAGGGGGGGGGGGGGGGATAATGACACCATGAATGGCGTGACCTGGTACATTCAGCATAATTATATATTCACTGTAAAACAAGACATAATAACGACATGAATGTTGTGACCTGTCACATTCAGCATGTACCCCCACTGTCAAACAAATGATAATGACAATAATTTTGCATGTTGTCACATTCAGCGCATACACCCAATCTAAAACAAGTGATAATGGCAACATGAATGTTGTCATCTTTCACATTCAGCATAATTATATATTCACTGTAATATTCAAGAGATAGTGACGCATGGATGTTGTCACCTTTCACATTCAGCCCATACACCCACTGTAAAAACAGGTGGTAGTGACACCATGAATGGTGTGAATTTTCACGTGCAGCCCATACACCCACTGTAAAACAAGTGGTAGTGACATCATAAATAGTGTGACTTTTCACGTGCAGCCCATACACCCACAAGTGATAATGACACCATGGATATTGTGACCTTTCACATCCAGCCTTCATCTACTACCACTACAGAATGTTGTGACCTTTCACGTGCAGCTTGCATCCACTACCACTACTGAATGTTGGGACTTTTCACATCCAGCCTTCATCCACTACCAGTACCACTACTAAATAATGAGACCTTTCACATCCAGCCTTCATCCACTACCACTACTGAACGTTGAGACCTTTTACATCCATCCTTCATCCACTACCACTACCGAATGTTGTGACCTTTCACATTCATCCTTCATCCACTACCGAATGTTGTGACCTTTCACATCCATTCTCTATCCACTACCACTACTGAACGTTGAGACATTTCACATCCATCCTCCATCCACTACCACTACCGAATGTTGTGACCTTTCACGTGCAGTTTGCATTCACCCAGATCCTCCGGTGCGGCTAGGGAGTAGTGGCACTTGTAGATGCCGGTGTGCCGTTTGGTCGTGTTGCTGATCGTCACTGTTGCTGTGTGGCTGAGGCGGCCGTCAAAGTCAAACCCTGGGCTCGTTGTACAGTGGGGGGTGTCGGAGCCTTGACGCCAGACACATTTTAACACCAGCTCTGGAAGAGAAAGGAGCAAGCTGCTAAGACAATAAACCTGTAAGTCACCAAATATTTAAAGAAACCTATTGTTTTTAGGTAGAAGTGTAGGGGAAAACAACAACAACAACAACAACAACAACAACAACAACAACAACAACAACAACCAAAAGCCAAATGTAATGGTGTGGAGTGGTAGAAGGACAGGACACAGGCAGCGGAGTCAGTAAAAATGGAAACCACAGCAAGCGGACAGCAATCAGGTTTTATTGCTACAGCAGCAGACAATTTTTCAGCACACACCCAAAATCCTCACTGGACGGCACAGATAAGAGAACGGCGCGGGCCGCAAGGAACACACGCTATCGCTACAATAAAATCGGCCCTCTGGACCACAAAATGGCTGACAATTGTGTTTCCTTGGCCCACACAAATACAGTTTCCTTTACAATAACTAAACTAATTAAATCATGAAAAACATCAAATAAAAGTTACTTTCTTTTAAACCGTATAAACAAACTGTACACAAATGAATTATTTGATTTACAACAAGACTGAGTGGGAAGCGTGGCTTGCGCCTGTCTATAAACAGATTCGGACAACTAAATCACAACTAACACAATGTACAAAATATTAATGTCAATAAAACTTACATCGGAATAAAGATCACGCTCCCACAGTTAAAATGGTACATAACAATTACAATACAACGCTCTGTAAGAGAAGCAAGACACACTCAAAGACTAGCACTGAAACAATCGGTGCGAACTTTCGCCTGGGGCGCGTTATCTAGTCACAGCATCGCTGATAAAGTGATATCAAGTAGTCTATGAATACAACTTAGCTTCTACAGTACACAATTAATTTCAACCCAAAATAAACACTAAACATGAAGTCAGCTAAGCAAAATACTATGCGACAATGCATTAATCGACACAGAATTACTTTAATCGATTCAAAACAACGATTCGCTACTATTCACTAGTACTGAACAGAACGCGCCGTGCAGACGACGGCTATAAAAAGAATGGACCTAGAGAGGCATCGGCTACTGATTAACCTTGATCCTGCGTCTAAATAAACGTTGGATAAACATGCTAAGATGCCAAATTATATTACGCATAGTGCATAAAAAGGATTAGGTAAACAAAGAGTAGGTAAACAACTGAACAAGCGGTCAAAATATTAAGGTAGAAAACAGATTTGAAAATGGCACGCATGGCTTAGTGCATGAAAAGGACTAAGTAAACAAAGAGTAGGTAAACAACTGAACAAGCGGTCAAAATATTAACGGCGAAAACAGATTTGAAAATGGCGCGCATCGGCGGCTATTGCCGGTCGGCTGTGTGAAGGCCCTGTGGCGTTACGCGCTTTAAAACAAAAGCGTCGTCTGCTCCGGTTCCCGGGTTACTAACAGCACAGTAATGAAATTGCATGAATCTGATAAGCGGGGCGGGATTGCCGTTAAAACGTATACAAAGAGCACTTGCTCACACAAACAAACAACAAAAGTAAGTAATTTTCTGGAAGGCCTTAAACAAAGTAAATCTAACGCAAAAAAAGAAAAAAAGAAAAAAAGAAAAAAAAAGAAAGAGAGTCTTACTCCCTTTATACTTGCCTGTTGGAGCTGAATGCTCACCCTTCAGCTGAATCCGAATTTCGCCCACCGTGCTAAGCAGGAGCAGAGTGGTTATCAAAAATGTGATTCTGGTGGGGACCATTATTCATTTATTGTGTTGATTGCCTTGGTCAGACACGTGTTTCTCTACCTGAGTAGCTCATCAGTGACCACCGGCACATAATGGTGAGAGGATGACCAGCCCAATACTAACGAAAGACAACCACCACCGTCTAGGTGGTAGTCTCCCTTAAAGCCCGTTCTTAACTGGGCGACTGTTTCTTCGCGAACCTAGTTGGAAGTATTCGGCAAAGCTAGTTGGTTCTTAATTGGGCCAACTTTTCTTCGCGAACCTAGTTGAAAGTATTCGTCGAAGCTATATTCGGGTCAGTTGAGAATGAAGTAAAGTTTGGACTGTCAGAACCATATTCGGCGAACTAAAAGTTCAATTAAGAAACGAATCATAGTTCGTCGAATTGTCCGAAGTATGTTCGGCGAACAAACATTCGTCCAGTTAAGAACGAGCTTAACATGGGAGAATACTCTCGGCATACTCCGAGCATCGCTTTCCGGCACATTCCTCCAAACTCTGCCAGATTTAGTTACGCTACTGAAGGGGCACTCTTTATCTCCGCGCAGCTGTCCACCGACGCGGTCAGCGCCCTGCAAAAGGTTCGGGTACTAATATGACTGTAGAAGCAACCTAGCGCCCAAGCACGCATGTAAAAATGAGACGCATCCACCCCGGGTAAAAAAGAAGAAGTTCCCTCTCGATTCAAACGATTGTGGTTTTATTTAAGCTGGTGTAAACTTTGCTGGTGGCTGTAAATGACATGCCTTGTTTTATTTGAGTTATTTGTAAGAAACTTACTACTGTTTCAGCACCAACGAAAAACTGCTTGTTAGCTGACACTGAGTTTTCGGGAACCTATGACGTAACTAAATAAGGCAGTGGTCGAAGGAAGGATGTCGTAAACCAGTGCTTGGAGTTTGTACTCTCGGCTGACACACCAATGAAACTCCAAATAAAGGGAGACAAGCCTATTGTACAAACTGCAATTCACAGGAAGGTAACTTCAATCTTTGGCAATGTACAGGATGCGTAATCGAATAATTACTCAGTCAACCAGTCAACCAGCATTTAGCCGGTCAGTCATCTCTACGGTCCGCTAGCTACGTACCCGGAATATAATATCGGCCTTCGAAGTCGTATCTGAGAACATTGACCATGTGTCTGTGGGCGGCGACGTCGTGTGGAAAATAGCAGGAGATGGAAGATGGCTGTCCTTCCACCACAGTCCGTGCCGTGCACGACGTCTGGCTGTCTCCGTTCCGGTCAGACCCACTGCAGTAGTGGAGTGCAGCCAACCCTGAAAGCCGGTAAGAGTGATGGGGACGTAAGCACTGCAGTAATGAAAGCCGGTAAGACTGATATGGATGTACCCACTGCAGAGGTGAAAGCCGGTAAGACTGATATGGATGTACCCACTGCAGAGGTGAAAGCCGGTAAGACTGATATGGATGTACCCACTGCAGAGGTGAAAGCCGGTAA